>PVIC010054420.1:0-11522 GCA_004025085.1 Thryonomys swinderianus | reverse complement strand
TTGTTACCTCCTCCAAGAAATTCAGTCACAAGTCACCTTACAGTTCTCCTCTGCCCTGGTAAACACTGTCCCTCAGTTGATATCACAGGTCTAGCAGGGAAAACTACCCAGAAGTGAGAAGCCTCTCACCTTTGTAGAAATAAAGCTGGGTCCTGAGTGTTCTTCACTTCATTCAGGCTGTCCCAGGAAGAAATCAAACGTAAGTTACGATGGAGCAGAGAGAGTCTTGAGCGGGATGTTCCTAAGAGGACACCACAGAGGGTTAGAGACAGAGCACTAGTGTCCAAGGCCACGGGGCCTCTCCATATGAACAAGGCATAGAAAGAGCCTTCCGCAACCACCCACCCCATGGTCCCTAAAGCTACTGTGAGTGGGGAGAAAGAGCAGGTCATCTATTGTTTCCTCCTTTCTAGAGGAGTCTGCTCTAATAAAGCTAATGGACTGTCCACAGTTGGGTCCAGAGGTGCCCCCTCCAAATTGAGGCACTGTTTCTCCACCACCACTACTCACACTGTGTCCTCCTATATACACCCATCATGTCCCTGTCCCCCATAGCTTCCTTACAAGCACAAAGCCTGGGAGACGTCTCCAGTTCCGATTTCCTCCCCAGGAGCCCCACACTAAGGCCTGCCCACCCGCCGTCCTCAGAGCTCTGGCTGTGCTCCCTCCTGTGCGGGGGAGCTCAAGTCACCTCTAGGGCGGAAGGGTAGAGGCTTACCTTTCGAAGAATACCTGCTCTTGCTCTTCCTCCATCTCTTCTCTTTGTGTTGCTGAGAGAAAAGGAAGAAAAAGAAGTTTTGGTCCAGTTCTCCTAATCTCCCAAGACTTTGCAAACTATTTCTTTCTTTTTTAAAAATTTAATTTATTAGTACATTATATATACACATCACAATTATGATAAACATTGAGAATTTATACCAGTATATGACATGACCTAATTCTCTTTTTCCCCTTCCCCTACCTACCCTACAACATGCCACCTGTTTCCTTTTTTTTGTATCTCCAAGTCAGCTTTTTAATTTTTGTTCCTTTTTGTGGTTCAGGAATCAAACTCTGGCCCTTGTGTTTGCAAGATAGGCTCAGTGTCACTGGAGATAAATCCTCAGGCCCTTTTTTTTTTTTTTGAGACAGGGTCTCGCTGTGTAGTTCAGGCTGGCTCTGAGCTCACTATGTAGCCCAGGCAAGTGTTGAACTCAGCAATCCTCCCGTCTCTGCCTCCCGAGTGCTGGGATGACAGGCGTGAGCCACCACGCCCTGCACCTCAGGCCCCTTTTTAATTTAACTGACATAGGTTCTTGTGAAGTTCACTAAATTGTCCAGGCTGAACACAACTTGAGATCCTCCTGCCTCAGTCTCCCAGAGGGCTGGGATTATGGCTGTGCTACGCCACATGTGGCTATTCTCTTCCCTCTTATCCCAAGCTTGAAACTGCCTTTTTATCTACCCTGGACAGAAATAAAGATATCACTTCTCATACTCATAAAATCCACGCTTTCAGGGAAAGGATGCTTATTATTGCCCTTTCATCCGTCAGCTCCACCCCGCACACACCGCCTGACCCTTCGCCCGCACCCATACCACACTCACTGAGCCCTTTTGGGGACCCTTGCCCCAAGGCGAGGAGCACCCGGTTGTCCTGCCCACTTCCCAGCCGCATCCCCGCAGCTTCCCCCTCAGGGTACGAGGCCCCTCTCTCTCCCAAGGGCCTCCGCACATGCCCTTCCTGCCGCCTGGATCTCCTCTACTCTGCCCTGCGCTGGTTCACTCCCGTCTGCCCATCAGGTCCTCCCAGAGGCCTCTCTGACCTCCTCGAGCGAGACAAGCTCTGTTAGTTCCAGCAGAACCGCAGCCTCCTCGGAAAGGCTCTAACTGTACAGGCCTCTGTTGGACCAGTGTGAGGATAACTTGAGTCGCGGACTTCAGGCCCTGTAAGGGCAGGACCAGGGTCGTTTCTGCTACCAGTTGTTCGGGAGTGTGGCACGGTGTAGGAGCTCAGTGTGTCGTCATCAAGTGGATGGCAAGTGGATACACAAATGCCCAGGTGGGGTAATGACTCAGTCAACTGAGGCGAAACTCCCTGGTCCAAGTCTTTCCAGCCCCTACTTGCACGCACCCTGCCCGGTACACATCCCGTGAGAACCGCCTGCCCCTTGCCAGAGCCTTCCTCCTGCCAACTACAGGCACGTAGGACTCCTGTTAGGCTGGAGTATCTTGGGGCTCCATGCCATCTGCTCTCGGGGGCCTCACATACTTGCCACCTACTGCCCCCTACAGTCTGTGGAAGGTTCTGTGAAATGCATGACTGGCCTGTGGAAACCAGAGTCTTTTGAGGAGTCCGGAGTGCACTTTGCAGGTCACGGGTGCTCTATGTGCAGCCCCCGCTCCACAGACCAGCCTGAGCCTTGGCGGGGACCAACCTGAACTTCCCCTGGCAGTGGTCAGCAGCTGCCCCACCAGGCCTTGCAGACAGCCAAGGGCGCCAGGGGGATGCTGGGTGTCTGAGTGTTTTGACAGGGACCCCATGGTCACTGTTGCGTGTCCTCCTAGTCCACGCAGCAGAGTTGGCCAAGGGCAGTCATCATCACGGTGCCCGGAGCTGGTAGGCGCTGGCCAGCCACGATGTCCCTTGCTCTGTCCCACCACGCCTACAGCCCCTCCTGCCTCTGCAGCAGAAAGACCCACAGCCCACAGGGCCTCATCCCTTCCCCGAACAAAAGGAGGCCCTCCCCGGCCCACCATGGTCTCTTCCTGTTTGCTCTGGCCCCAGGCCGTGGCCTAGCTGGCTGGAATCTGCACTGCCAGGAAGGGACCTGGGCTTTCAGGCTTCCACGCGGGCGCACGGCAGGCTTCCGGACCGGCCCTCCCCAGGGCTCCCACTCTAGCCACTGTGCCAGCCAGGGCTGGGGCACACGAGGAATGGGCCTGGGCCCCCCTCAGGAACATGGTAAGGGCCTCCCACCCCCTGCTGCGGCCCCAGACTGGCTGCCTCCACGCCTAACGGGCAGAGGTGGTTATGCTCGTGTCTGGCCATCCAAGCCAGTCAGCACTGGCAGTAGAAGGGCCCCCAGTGTGGGTGTGACCCCCACTTGAGCCAGGTCCCCGGCTCTCCCACCTTTTGGATTGAGACCTACCCCAGCTCTGGCCTGGGCCTCAAGATCTTCTATGAACTTGGTCCTCTGGCCTCTCCTCGTTTCACTCTGCACCGTGGCTTTAGATGCCATCATTTCCCAAGATCTGACAGTTTTTTGTACCTCTATGCCTCTGCTTTTCCTTTTCCCTCTGCCACAAATGCCTTTCCTGTCTGTCTCCTGCCAAACTCCTACTCATCCTTCAAAACCCAGCTCAAACATCACATGTGACCCCCCCCATATTTGTGTTAAAAGTCTGCCACCAGACAGGCATTTGGTGGGAGGACTCTATGGCTCTGTAATCCTCCAGCACACCTAGGGCAGGGCAGGAGCCGGTGGCCTAAAATCAACTTGGACAGCTGCACTCCCTTTGGGAGCCATGGCTCTGTCCTGTCTGATTTGGGGTGCCACCTCTGCAGGTAAACGAGATCCCCACCTTCCACTTGCTGCTCATCTGCTGCTGGGTGGGGGCTGGGACCCAGCCCGCACCCAGAAGTCACCTGTCCTCAGCTTGTGGATTTCTGCTCCATCCAAGTTTCACATCAAACAAAAGTTCTTTCAAAGTAAAAGAAATTAGGGTTGACAGCAATTGTGCTACCGAGCGCAGCCACGTGAGGAGGTGTCACCCAAAGTGTCAGACGTGGAATAAAATGCTCCCATCCGAGCTCATTCAGAGTCCCCACTGTGGCCAGGGCTACGGGCAACCTGGGCAAGTGGCACAGGGACAAGGCTAGCCTTGCTCAGGGCACCCTTGGGCCCTGGTTTTTCCTAGGCTTCTAGGGCCGAGCTGCACTGCTCAGGCTGGGCCTGGGCCAGGCCCCAGGGCGCTTCCTCTGTCCTTCTGTGAGAACCACACTGGCCTCATGGGAAGCCAGGCTCTGCGGCCCAACTCCAGCTCTTGGAAAGGGGAAGCAGAGGGGCCTTCGTGGGCTGCGGGATCACACGGTCTGGCAACGCCCACAGGAGTGACTGAGCATCCACTACGTGCCCTACCAGGATGGTCAGCCTCCTCCGGCTGACGAGGAAGCCAAGGCACTGAGCGGTTACATGACTTGTCCAAGGTCACACAGTGAGTTAGCAGCAGGTTCTATAGATTTAACGCACCTCCTAAGAACACCCTCCGGCACAATGCCCGTAGTTTCTATGGTGGCAGTGCCCAAGCACTACAGACCACAGCAGGAGACAGACTATGATCAGGAGCTGGGGGGCATTCTGGGAAGGGCATCACTGCGGCCATTATAGGACACCTGGTGACTGAAACAAGCACTCCGCCCGCTGCCTCCCGGCCATGTAGATGAGGACAGTGTCCATCCACCCATCTGGTTTGCCCCACTGTCCCTGTGTGGGGTCTGACATCTCCCCCAAAGCCGAGAGCTGGGCCTGGGCTTGTGCCTACACGGGACCCACCGTCATCGCCACTACCACCACGGTCACACGGAGCCCAGCAAGAAAATTCTTGAAGCAAAGGAGCTAGACGCCTGGTGTATGGGTGCCAGGATGTTGCAAGGCCTGGAAGTGCAGTTCTAGAAGCGAAGAGGCTGGCACTGGCTCCAGAAGGCTCTGGGCACCTGCTGGGCAGGGGCTGGGCTGCTGCAAGCCTACAGCGCTCTCCCCTAAAACTCACACCCTGTGTGGAAGGCTCCTTCAGGACGTGGCCCGGTAGGACGGGGGCTGGACTGGTGTCCCCTAGGACCACTGGAAGAGGGGAGCCCCTGTCCCCTCTGATCCCAGTTCCCTCAGCCCAGGGCCGGGCGCCCAGGCCAACCTTCCCCAGCACCCCCCCGCCAACCCTCAGGCCTGAGGGGCCACCTGGCCTGACTTCCCCTTGCAAAAAGAGGCTCAGGGAGGCCCAGGACGCCATAAGCTGGAGACCACTGGGCCATTACCCTTGAGGTCTGTCAGCGCATAGGGGCCTTGACTAGCACGGCCTTGTCTGTCGTCGGGAGCCGGGAGGCGGACGTTCAAGTCACAGAGCCCCGGCGCGCCCCATCGGGCTCTCCCGGCTAGCTGATGGCCAGGCCTCGGCAGGTGTCCCTGGAGCAGCGCCGCTGCTTCTCGGGAAGGGCGCTCAAGCCGGCGCCACCCTCTCTAAGCCGCAGTCCCGCCCACCAACGTGCACGGCGTGGGAGCCAGCACCCCAGCAAGCAAACTCCGCGCGAGTTGGGCTCCCTTCCCTCTGCTGGTGCCCGTGGGGGGCTGGGCGGGAACCCCAGCGCCAAGGGTGGGGGCTCCGGAAGGTCCCCGCCCCGCCCCGCCCCGCGGTCCCTCGGGCCCTGCGAGTGGGCCCCTCCGAACCGCAGAGAACCCGAGGGGGTCCAGGCGATCTCGGGGAAACTTAGTCAAAACAGCCCTTCGCTCCCGCCCTCCCTTTACCCTTCCGAGTGCAGGCTGGCCGCGGGGGCCCTTCTGTGCGCGCGGCTTCGTGGTCCCTGCTCCTGGGCTGAGCCCCAGCTGCCTGCACCTGACTCGGGGACCCCACCCGCCTGCGCTCCAGCCCAGTCCAGGGCCGCGATCAGAGCCAGCAGCCCTGTTTCCTTTATTTACCATCAGATTTTTCTTTCCCCTCATTACTTACCCCTAAACCCATTTGCATGATTGATATAGTGAGATAGTAAATAGCCAACTATTTCTCAAACAGTATGACTTTCTACCTTTAGCAAATAACTCATCGTATTTGCCGATGGCTAAATGCAAATGGCTAAACATATTTTCTTACTTGGAAGTTACAAAGGACTTTCTCCGTGAGCTCTACCGTGGATGTCTCCGGTCACAGTTCCTGTGCTCAGGGCGCACGGGCTGGGATCTGAGCTGACCACCCTCTCAACCAGGTGGGAATAGGCTCCCTGAAGCCAGAGGCGACTCTAGCCGGCGGGGGGGCCTTAGGGGGCTCGGCACAGCCCCCAGACCAGACCAGCACCCAGCACGGAGAGCAGTTGAGGCCTGAGGCACACGGTGCTATGGCCTGTCGCTCCCCAGACGCCCCCTACTCTCTTGGGAATACCTCACATTCCTATTCCTTACTGGCAATTTGTACCTGTACATAATATATCTTGATTCTTTTTTTCTATCGTCCTGCCTTCCCTTCAACCCCGCACTTTTCCTACGTACATAAGCTTTGTTTCCTTTTTTTTTCCTTTTTACCACCAAATTGTTTTTTCCCCTTCTTTGTTTTCCCTGCCCCCACCCACGCGGTCACCACTGGGAGTCCGGCCCTGCGCCCTGCGGCGGTGTTCGCTCCCACACAGGTCAGAGTGTGTTCTCAGTACCCACTCACTCCTGCCCCGAGACTTGTGCCAGAAAAGATTGGATTCTAATCTTTCCTGAGACTTCCCTTCTCAGAAGTTTCTGCATTTGGTTTGGAAAGGTGGAAAAAAGAGTAGAAAAAGGAAAAAGAATCAGTTGCATTGGTTTGGCCAAAAGCGCCCTACCTGTCTGATGGCCTTTTCCCCGGTGACTGGGGCAGACCGAGGCCAGAGCTGAGGGATTACGAGGAGGAAGTGGGCCAGTCCCAACGTGAAGGCAAGGGTTACATCTGTCGCCCACGTAGCGGAACTGGGGCACTTCCAGAAGTCATCCACGTATTGTGAAAGACAGAGAAACTTTTTCATCGTCCGAATAGCACTGCCGCCTCCAGGCGACTGAGCTACCTTGACAACCTGGCAGTTGGGCCCAGCTCGAGTCACAGAACTCTGCCTACCTCATCAGGAAGGATTCCTGAGTTGGGGGCGGGGCGGCGGGCCAAGAGGCTCAGCCGGCCCCGCCCCACTCTACTGCGCAGGTCCAGGTCCGGTCGCGAGGGTCTTCCGCACAGCTCGCGCTCGGACCGCTGCTCGCCCGCCAGGGAGTTTGCTCTGCTTCCGGGGTCTCGTTGCTTCTCGGGGACATCTATCTACCTGCTGAGCACCATCAGTTTCGTAGTTACGGGAAATGTGAAATCATGTCTGAAAGTTTTTATTTCACAGAAATGATCACACTCCGGAGCTCCAACTCCTACCACTCCAGCTTTCCCTCTTGTATTGCACACGCTCATGTAGAACTGGAACTGGAACTTCTTTTATAATTATCTAGCATTCTGAATGTTTAGACAAACTTTGAATTTTTGTTTTTTTAATGATTTTGTGATCACCAGCCAGGTCTAAACCTCCGCCCGGAAAAAAATTGAATCAATGCATTATTAAAAATTCACAAGTCGGGCCGGAGGGTTAGCTCAGTGGTTCCGGCGCCTGCCTCGCAAGCGTAAGGACCTGAGTTCGATCCCCGGTTACCACATATAATGCTGGGCGTGGTGGCTCACGCCTGTAATTCCAGCACTCTGGAGGCAGAGACAGGAGGATTGCTGAGTTCGCGGCGGCTTGCCTGGGCACCATAGTGAGCTCAGGGCCAGCCTGAACTACAAAGCGAGAACCTGTCTCCAAAAAAAGCAAAAAAAAAAAAAAAAAAAATTTTTTTCACAAGTCTACATAGGTATAAACATTGAAACAAACTTTGATATAATAGTTTGTGGTGCTGGTATTTTTGTTTCTGAAATCAGTGCAGAAGAAACTGAACCTGCAGGAGAAATTTGGAGAATTTACACACATAGGTGCACGACACACAGGGACAGTCTGACAAATGATGCAGAATAAACCTTTGCTTGCCATTCATTTCGTATTTCTTGTAGGGTGATACTGCTGGGAGCGAATTACTCCACCTGCCTGGTCTGGGGGTGTGCCTCCTGTTTCTGCGGTATTAAAGAGCAGATTGTCTGGAGACGGAATCCGTAGTTGAGGTGGTTTTCTCATTAACCTCTTGGCACACCCCGCTCTCCCATCTTCCCCCGCTGCTTCGGCGAGGAAGGCGGTGGTCAGTGTCACAGCTGGCCCCAGGACTCGAGGAGAAGTCTTTTTCTGTCGTTCTTAAGGTTCCCTGGCTTTCCGGGTTGACGGTGATAGCTCTAGGGAAGGATATGTCTTCTTATTTTAAGAGGAGTAATTTATAGGTTCATGTTTTGCATGAAATATGTAAGTCTTCAGCCATTATTTCTACAAGTATTTTTGTTTCTTCTTTTCTCTCCCTTCTTTCTGAGACTCCCCTTCCATGTGTGCTGTCTGCTGGTGGCGAGGTTGTCTGGGTATCACCATTGGCTCACTGGATGATGTTGCCTTTGTCCCTTTATTATAGATCAGTTGGCCGTATTTATGTGGATCTATTTCCATTCTATGGGTACATTTGTCTAGTATTTCTGTCACACCCTACTGTAATGCTTACTATTGACTTATAGAGACTCTTGAAGTGAGGTACTGTCAAATCTTCCTACTTTTTTTTTTTTTTTTTTTTTGACAGTACCAGGGATCAAACTCGGGGCCTTGTGCTTCCAAAATGGGTGTGGTACCGCTTGAGCTAAATCCTCGGCCTTCTTCCTACTAATTTTTTCTCTTAGCATTGTTGTGAGTATTCTGGGTCCTTACCTATAAACTTCAAAAATAGATTCTGGTATCTGCTAATGAACTTGTTGGGGATTGGTTGGAATTTCACTGAATGTAGAAAGCAAGTTGGGAAAACTAACATGTTAACAATATTGAATCATCATATATTTGAATGTGAACTATCTCCCATTTATTTTGCTCTTTGATTTATTCCATTACTATTATATAGTTTTCCTTACATAGATCCTATAGATATTTTGTTAGGTTTTTATTTCATTATTTTCATTTTGGAGCTTATATAAAATTATGTTTTAAATTTCATATTCCATTTAGTTCATTGTATGGAATATATAGATTTTTGTATATTGATTTTATACCTTGCAATTTTTGTGCCATAATTTATTCATTGAAGATGTTTTCTTGTTGTTTGTGTTGGTATTTCAATGTAGACAATCTTGTCAACAGCAAAAGAAGTTTTGTTTCTCCTTTCCGAGCCTTATATCTTTCATTTGTTTTTTCTTATCTTACTACATTAGCTACAACTTCTGCTGTGATACTGAAGAAAACTGGTGAGAAGAGAAATCTTTGCCAAATTTCTGATCTCAGCAAGAAAGATTTGTGTCTCTCGTCATGTATAGCAATGGTCTCTGTCAGTAGCTTGTAGACACTCTTTGAAGGTAAGACTCTTCAATTCCATTTCTAGTATACTTAGTGTTTTTTATCATGAGTGAATGTTTCAATTTTTCGGATGCTTTTTGCAGCATCTGTTGGTATGATCACGTAAGTTTTCTTCTTTAGCCTGCTGATATGATAGGTAATATTAGATGGTTCATCAGTGTTGAGCCAGCCATTCATACTAAAGATAAGTCCTCATTGTTCTGTATAATTTATATTTTGTTGAGTTTTATTTCATCTGTGCTCATGAGAAGTGTTGGCATAAGTTTCTCTTGTAATATTTCTATCTGATGTGTATATTAGCGTAAGGCTGACCCTGTAAAATGAGTTACTAAGATACAGTCCCTGTCTGTGTCCATCTTCTGGAAGTTATTATGCAGAATTAATATAATTTCCTCAACGTTTTGTTTTGATTAACGGGGTACCCACTTCAGACTCATTATTTTTGTTTTGGAAGGTTATTAATTATTGATTCTCTTTTTTAAAATTGAATCTTTATTGGTACATTATATATACACATCAAGATCACATACAATATTGAGAGTTTGTACCAGTATATGATAAAATTTAATTCTCATTTTTTCCCATTCCCCCACCCACCGTAAAAGCCCCTCCCCTATATACATAAGCTTTTTTCCCTTTTTTATTACTATCATATTTTTTCTTCCACTTGTTACTCATCACTTCACCCACTTTCTCTCTGAATATTTTCTATTTCACAATATCTACCATATATTCTAGAACTCATTCACTTCCTCAGTTTCTCATACCAGAGAAAAGGTATGATATTTACAGGTCTGTGACCTATTTGTTTCACTTATGAGTACATTCACTTAAAAGGTACATCTATTTAAATAGAAATGACTGCAAGTTACCATTCTTTATGGCAGAGTAATACTCTATTTTATAGAAAAAACATATCAACAACCCAGATGCCATCAACTGGAGACTGGATCAAGAAGATGATTCTCTTTTTTGATAGATACAGTTCTACTAAGAATGTCCATTGATAGGACGTGGGTCCAAGAATGATGCAGTCCAAGCCCATTAAAGAAGCCACAGTGCGACCAGAGTGAAGGCACTAATATTAAAAGTATTTGAAATCTTTATGTTCTGAGATGATTTTCTATGCAGTAATAATTAATTGAACCAGGATGGCAATTTCTGGAAGGGTATGGCTTCAGCATTCATAATTTGAATAGTATTGAACTTGATTAGTAAATCAAGTTTAATATTTAAATCATTCTTGGGAGTTCATACAATCTCATGTTGTATTTTAGTCGTGTCTCTGCTCAGATAAAATATTTTGGATTATTTTTGTTCTCTTTATTTCTAGAAATTAGGTCTACTTGTGGGTTAGTGTTTATTTATTTATTTATTTATTTATTTATTTATTTATTTATTTATTTATTTATTTTTGAGACAGGGTCTCACTTTGTAGTTCAGGCTGGCTCTGAGCTCACTATGTAGTCCAGGTAAGCCTTGAACTCAGCAATCCTCCTGCCTCTGCCTCCTGAGTGCTGGGATGACAGGCATGAGCCACCACGCCTGGCACTATGGTGTGTGGTATTGATTGCTGGTGGGCGCGAGTCACCACACCCAGCATTGTATGTGGTTACCAGGATCGAACTCAGGACCTTGCACTTGGGAGGTGGGTGCTGGAACCACTGAGCTAAATTTCCGGCCCAACAAGCCCTTCTTGATTATCTTGGGTATTAAATTTGTGGATAGTTGTTTTGGGTATTTTCTGGGAGCTCGGTCTTTGTCTCCCTCTTCTTCTACTGTCCCTTTTTGTTGCTCTCTCTTTCTCTCTCTCTCTCTCTCTCCCATTTCCTCTGTCTTTCTTTTCTTTAAAATTTATTTCAACCCATAGAGACTTTACAGGATTCCCTTTAAAGACAAACATTGTGATTATAGCAAGAATGACATGCTAGCCAAATAAGTGCCACATTTTGTATTGCTAAATACCTTCATATGTATGTATTGCTTGAGTCTGATTGTGTAAATCAGAAATACAAGACAACACCCATCTTTGAAAAGAAATCGAAGCACCATGCTTAGACATTTATACTGTTGAGACCAGGGTAGCAGAAAATAAGTTGCTGGACTGGGGCGTTACTCAGTGTACAACACTCACCTAGCATGTGAAATGGCCTGGCTTTTACCCCAGCACCATAAAATAAATAAGTAAAAATGAAAATAATTTAGTTTAAAATTAAGCCAAATAGGGCCAGAGATTTAGCTCAGTGGTTCTGCTGCCTGCCTAGCAAGCGCAAGATCCCTGGTTCGATCCTGGTAACCACATACAATGATA
>PVIC010054419.1:0-11553 GCA_004025085.1 Thryonomys swinderianus | reverse complement strand
CTCAGAGCCAGCCTGAACTATAAAGTGAGACCCTGTCTCAAAAAAAAAAAGAACAGGGTCTTAACATATAGGAGAAGTGGTTCTTCATGGACTGCGGTAGGAAAAGCACAGGAAACCCCAAAGCTCACCTAAGAAGAAGGTTGAGAAGGCTGACACTGAACAGTGTCTGTCCGGGGGAGACAGGTTTGCTCTGGAAGCCGAGCAGGAGCTGCGTTGCTTTTATAAATATGCTTTTGTCATACTACCCGGATAAAGCCAGTTCAGGACAGAAAGATGAAGGAAGGTCAGTTGACTAAGCTGGAGGAAGGCAGGTATTTTTAAGGTACAAGTGTGATCTTAATAGATCAGACAGATTTGAAAAGGAAATGAGTTTTTGAAGCCTCAGCTAGATAAATATTAAGAAGAAAAGACCCACAAACAGATGGAAACCTGACAAGAAGCTGAGGTAATGTTACAAATTAGTGGGGAAAAAAAACTAATTAGTTTTTGGGCCGGAGGGTTAGCTCAGTGGTTCTGGCGCCTGCCTCGCAAGCACAAGGTCCTGAGTTCGATCCCCAGGAACCACATATAATGCTGGGCGTGGAGACACGCCCACCAACAATCAACACCACATACCACAATGCCGGACATGGTGGCTCACGCCTGTCATCCCAGCACTCGGGAGGCAGAGACAGGAGGATTGCTGAGTTCGCGGCGGCTTGCCTGGGCACCATAGTGAGCTCAGGGCCAGCCTGAACTACAAAGCGAGACCCTGTCTCAAAAGCAAAAAAAAAAAAAACTAATTAGTTTTTAAATGGTGTGAGATGGAGGGAAGGGACAAGGTAGGAAGGGGAAGTAAAAAGAACTAGATGTGCTGTATAGATGTATCAACTCCCCATGACGAATGCAATCATGTACTGAAAACACACACTAGTAAAATCTTTTTAATTAAAAAAATTATTTTATTTGGGGCCGGAGATTTAGCTCAGTGGTTCCGGCGCCTGCCTCACAAGCAAAAGGTCCTGAGTTTGATCCGGTGACCACATAAAATGTTGGGCGTGGAGACTCACGCCCACCAGCAATCAATACCACATACCACAGTGCTGGGCATGGTGGCTCACTCCTGTAATCCCAGTACTCGGGAGGGCAGAGACAGGAGGATTGCTGAGTTCGCGGTGGCTTGCCTGGGCACCATAGTGAGCTCAGGGCCAGCCTGAACTACAAAGCGAGACCCTGTCTCAAAAGCAAAAAAAAAAAAAGGCTGGAGATATAGCTCAGTGGTGCCACACCCATCTCACAAACACAAGGTCCTGAGTTCAATCCCAGGTGCCCAAAAAATACACTAGCTGTTAAAGAAAATGATCAACTTGACTACATTAGAAAGTAAAAGGCCAGGCACAGTGGCACCTGCTTGTAATCCCTGCTGCTTGTGAGGTTGAAGTAGCAGGATCTTAAATTCAAGGCCAGTTTAGGGAATCCAGTAGAATTCTCCCTCAGAAATGAAAAATAAAAAGGTCTGAGGGCGTAGCTCAAAGGTAAAGCACCCCTAGATTTGACCCTCACTATTGAAACAGTCAAAGGTATCTCAAAAGAGGTTAGAGACTTATATATGAGCTGAAATAATAAAATTCAGAGGACAAAAACTAGGCAAGAAGGTTCACGACATTGGATTTGGCAGATATTTCTTGGATGTGGCACCAGTAACACAGGCCATAAAATTAACAATGGGTAATAACTTGTTCAGTGCTCAAAATTTAAAGAGTGTGTACCAAAAGATGCAAACAGAGTGAAAAATTAAGAAAAACGATAGGATGTCGGGCGTGGTGGCTCACACCTGTCATCCCAGCACTCGGGAGGCAGAGGCAGGAGGATGGCTGAGTTTGAGGCTAGCCTGGGCCACATAGTGAACTCAGGGCCAGCCTGAACTACAAAGCGAGACCCTGTCTCAAAAGAGAGGGAGAGAGAGAGAGAGCGAGGGAGGGAGAGAAAGACAGAGAGACAGATGGAACCCTGACACTTAATAAATGTATGAAGAGACAACCAGTGCTACTCACTAGTAAACAGGGAAATTACTGGAGTAAGGGGTCTTGACAAGACAAGGTGTGGGCTCTGTTTGAAAGGGCACCACGTGAACTGAGATCGAGATGAAAATTTGAGGAGAGCCACTCGTGAACGTTCTGGCAGTGGAAGGAGTAGATCTAGGGCAGTGGTGGCGAAGCTATGACATATGTGCCACAGTGAGCTGTTATCATTGAAAGGTTCGCCATCACTGACAAGGGTCTTGGCGGCGAGGGTGAAGTTTTAAGTTTTATGTTATGGCAGTGGGAAGTCATCAGAATATATTATCCAAGAATGATGTGCTTGAAGTAAGCAAACAAACAAAAACACCTGAGGTTTGAGTAAAGAATCGGGTGTGTATTGAGGCAGGAAGATCTCAAGACCTACATCGCTGCTTGCTTTTAAGAAGTGGATTTGGTAGGGCTGGAGATTTAGCTCAAGTGGTACTGTGCCAACCTTGGATGCACAAGGGCTCAAGTTCGATCCCCAGTGCTACAAAAATAAATAAATAAAAAGTGGATTGGTGGCCTGGTGCTGTAGTCAGGGTTTGCAGGGGAATCGATTTAATACAGGACACATGATTTACAGGATTATAATGTTCACCTGAAAAGTCAAATGCAGGGGCCGGAGGGTTAGCTCAGTGGTTCCGGCGCCTGCCTCGCAAGCGCAAGGACCTGAGTTTGATCCCCGGTAATCACATATAATGCTGGTGTGGAGACTCACGCCCACCAAGAATCAACACCGCATACCACAATGCCGGACGTGGTGGCTCACACCTGTCATCCCAGCACTCGGGAGGCAGAGACGGGAGGATTGCTGAATTCGCGGCGGCTTGCCTGGGCACCATAGTGAGCTCAGGGCCAGCCTGAACTACAAAGCGAGACCCTGTCTCCAAAAAAAAAGCAAAAAAAAAAGTCAAATGCAGAAGTACAAGAGATCTGGCCACACACCAGAGACCCAAGGAATCCAGCTGAGGGTCTGGATCCTGCAGCAATGTCCTGCACAAGTCCAGCTAAAGGCAGAGAGCCCACGCCAGTGTCCACCATGCATCCAGCCAGAGACCTAGAACCCACAGCAGTGTCCCATGCAAGTTGACCCCAGGAAGGACCAAAGACCAGTGGGGGAAGCTAGAAATCTTGTACCAGAGGGTGAGGGATCTGTGCCACCAGGCTGCGGGGTCTGCACCGGAACTGGGAATCGATGCTTAAGGAAAGACCAGAGCTCCCCTGATGAGAACAGCGGCCTTTCCCAGCAGTTGTGAAGACCCAGGGTCCTCGGCCGAGGAGAGACCACTTCCTATCAGGAGAATCAGCTGTGGCAAGCTTCTCCAAGAGAATCAACAGCATGTGATCTTCCTCTCCAATTCTTTTTAGTATATGTGCTGCCGAAGCGAGCACATCTCTCCAATTCTTTTTATGCCACTGACAACGGTCCTCAGGGGGGTCTTCCACACCCAGATCACACTGACTCATTCAACTGGGGATCCCAATTTGCCCATTAGTTAACCCACCACACCTGGTGCAATGGTGCACATTGGTAATCTCAGTACTCGGGCGGCTGAGGCAGGAAGATCTCAAATTCAAGGCCAATTTGGGTAATTTAGTGAGGCTCTGTCTCAAAGTACAATGTAAAAAGGGCTGGGGGTGTAGCTTAGTGGTGCAGAATCCTAGGGTTAGCAGATGGAAGCCCTGGGTTCAATCCCTAGTGTGTGTGTGTGGGGGGGGGCTGGATTTAAGAAGTAGATGTGGTAAGGGCAGGCGTTCAGGACTGAATTGTGGAAGTGAAATTGTGGAGAGGAAATGTGAGATCAGTAGTGAATGACTCTTTCCATTGGCCATTTTTGGAGATATGAAGAATTACGCCTCTTGGTGCCCGTGGTGGAGGGGCGGGTAATGTGGGTTTTTCTTTTCATTCCTCGCTGTGATCGTCATCTTGATTGGATTAAGAAACTCCTAGAAGGGATTTTGAGAGATTAACTCACTGATGAGTTCCTGGTTGAATGGAAGGTGGACCTGGTTGGAGGAAGTGGCCCAGGGTGCAGCTTTGAAGCCTGCAGGCCTTGTCCCTCTGCTTTCTGGGGCTGTGAGCTCTGCACCCCAATCTACTGCCTAAAGCTCTGCGCGCTCCAGGCCCACAGCAAGGGAAGCAGCCAATCACAAACTGAAGCCTCTGAAACTGCAAACCGAGACAGACATTTCCTCCCTTAAACTGTGTATTTCAAGTGTTTTTTGTTCCAGCGACAGAAACCTCACTAACACAATCGCCAGTGTGTAAATACTCTGTCCCAACTACAAAGGCTTCTCTGTTTCTGTTGTCTGCATTTGACGACAGAATAGGAAGCAGTTCCTAAATTCTTCCTTGTTTTCCCATTCTCAGTCACACGGGACTTTTTACTAGCGAATAGATTTTACTGTTAAATTACTAGGAAACAATGAAAGTGTAACAAAACAGAAATTAAAATATGACTCAGATACGTACAGCAGGAACATGTATCAAAAATTTATTCAGCTTGTCAAAGGGGAAACAGTAAAATGGAGAAGTTGACTCAGAGGGCATTTGGAGGAAACAGAAAAAAAGTACAAAACTGGTTAATCTGCAGAGTAATAAAAATAAGCCTAGTATTTGTGTGTGTGTGTGTGTGTGTGTGTGTGTTGGATAGAAAGAATCCAAAATTCTTCTGGGCAAAAAAATCTGAGCATTTAATAAGTAAAAAACAAGCAAACCAAACAGGTATGAGGGTAAAGCAAATGTGGCCCTGCTCTTAGTGTTTTTTTAAAAAATTATTTTATACTCAGGGCTAAGGATTTAGCTCAGTGTTTCCGGCATCTGCCTGCTAAGCGCAAGGCCTCAAGTTCGCTTCCTGATACCACATAGCACAGTGCAGAGGGGTGGGGGATGGGGGGTAAGGGGGAGTGGGGGGTGGCTCAGCCTGTAATCCCAGCACTCAGGGGGCAGAGGCGGGAGGATTTCTGAGAGTGGAGGATCATAGAGAGTTTGAGGCTAGCCTGGGCTACATAGTGAGTTCAGGGCCAGCCTGAATTATAAAGTGAGACCCTTTCTCAAAAATAAAAATTATTTTTAAAAAATTATTTTAAATTTTAAATTACTTGTAGTTCTGGGAACTGAACTAATGGCCTTTGCACTGAGCTATGTTCCCAGTCATTTTTTTATTTCAAAATAAAGTCTCACAAAGTAGTAAAATTACCAGGCTGGGCTCCAATTTGTGATTATCCTCCCTCAGGCTCACAGATAACAGGCCTACTGAGATTACAGGAACATGACACATGCTGAACTCTGAGTTTTAAATAAAGTTTTATTGGATCCTAGCCCTACTCACTTATCTGTGCATTATGTACAGCTGTATTACTTTACAGCCACCTAATTCCAGGACAGCAGAATTAACCTCTCAATGCATAGCCCGTGGCCCACAAACCTAGAAATACTCTCTGGATCTTTACAGAAAAAGTTCATAGACCTTTGCCTCAAAGTAAGACAAACTTCTGAGATAAGGTCTTCCCATGTAGTTCAGGCTGATCTTGAACTCACAGCATAGCCCAGGCTGGCCTCAGGCTCATGGCAATCCCCCTGCCTCAGCCTCCTGAGAACTGGGATTACAGGTGTGCACTCCCATGCCCAGGGAATTAAATAATTTTAGTTTGAATTTATTATAAAGGGCTTTCACGGAGAGATCAGAACGATTATACTGCCTTCTCTTGGTCTTATTTCCAAATTTTGGATAGTTCTTCCTAAAAAGGAGATGTTTGGTGTAACAACCTGCTAGCATTTTGAGATTATTAATCTCTGTCATGTCATTCACCCCACTACTTCCAAATGCCCTCCTGCATTGATGACAATCCTGATCCCTTTTCATTAGCATCCAACCCTTTACCTGAAGGATGTAGCTTATGAATCTCTTTTTCATACTTGGGGTCCTGAGGTAGGAAGATCACCATGAGCTTGAGGCCACCCTGGGCTACATAGTGAGTTGAAGGCCAGCTTGGATTACATAGCAAGGAAACTCTGTCAGAAAATGTTTTTTTTTTCCAGAAAATCTGTTTTTAAATGTGATAGGCCTGAAAACAACTGGTGGTAAATAGTTTCCTTTAAGGCATATTTTTTTTTTCTTGCCAAAGAGGCCTGTGCAGGTAGCCTCTGCCTGGTACTAATACACCTTTAAGAGGCTCTCCTTCAGTTTCTCTGAATAAAGCCCTAGAACTGTTGCCAACTCTGAGTGTGTGCTAGGCCACTACTGTTCTCCTGGTTCCTGACACATAATAGTTGCTCAGTCAATATTTGCGCTGCAAACTGGAGCCAGTCAAAGAATTGGTTTTCTCTCAAGGTCAACTCTGAGAGAAAAATCAAGTTTGGTGACAGAGACTACCACCTGCAGGTAGAAAGCGGAACTGCAAGAGTCAGGACTGCTCAATCTGGAAAAGTCGATTTCAAGATTAACAGAATTTTTCTTCTTTAGCTATATGTGGGATTCCTCAGACTTATCTTGTTCCTTCCTATTAATGGCTCTTTACCATCTCTCCAGTGATATTTTAAGCTGCTGGCGGGGACACCACACACACACACTATGCAGCTGGTACCTTACCTCATTTAATAGTGTTCTGAGTGTGAAATTGAGTCCTAGGTTACAAAAGCCTGCGAGTGACATAACAAGGAGTTTGAACCCAAGTTCAGTTTAAATTTCATAGCGAAATTGAGCAGAAGGTACAGAGATTTCCCACATCCCCCTTTACCCCTAGACTTGCGTCTCTTCCCTCATTACAGGATATTTTCTTTCTTTCTTTCTTTTTTTTTTTTTTTTTGCTTTTTGAGACAGGGTCTCGCTTTGTAGTTCAGGCTGGCCCTGAGCTCACTATGGTGCCCAGGCAAGCCGCCGCGAACTCAGCAATCCTCCCGTCTCTGCCTCCCGAGTGCTGGGATTACAGGCGTGAGCCACCACGTCCAGCATTGTGATATGCGGTGTTGATTGTTGGTGGGTGTGTCTCCACGCCCAGCATTATATGTGGTTACTGGGGATCGAACTCAGGACCTTGCGCTTGCGAGGCAGGCGCCGGAACCACTGAGCTAACCCTCCGGCCCCACGGGATATTTTCTTTTAATCTTTTTCCTGTACCACCTCTCCATGCCTGATATGGAAAATGTTTACATAAAACACAGAAGCATGGCAGATGGAGCCCACGCAGTTATCTCTGCTCTCTCCAGAAATAGTCCTGTAGTGATAGTAAAGGAACTGAAAAAGTACAAGCTCATAGAGAAAAGGAAGGAGGACTGCTTGTGAGCGATCGCAAATCCTTACCATGCTTTAGCTGAATTCAGTGGCACATATCTATAATCCTGGCTACTCCAAAGGCTGAGGCAGGAAGATCACAAAATCAAGGGCAGCCTGGGCAAGACTCTCATAAAAAGGGCTGGAGACTCAGCTCGGTGATAGACCGCCTCCAGTTCAATCCCCAGCTTTGAAAAATCGTTTTTAGAAGGTTATTTATTGCTTTCTCTATACCAAAATGCGCATTCAGGATAATGCTAAAATTATCTTTGATTTTTTTTTCTACCCCTGACCCTTGTGCTGTGGGCCTTTATAATGACCTGTCCATCCTCAGTCTTTTTTCTTCTCTCTGTTTTGAGATAGGATCTCTCTATCTTGCCTTGGCTGGACTCAAACTCGCAGTCTACCTGTCTCAGCCTCTCAAAGGGCTAGGATTCTCTCTCTCTCTCTCTCTCTTGGTATCAGGAATCAAACTTGTGACCTTCCACTTGTGAGGAGTTACCGTGGCCCAGTGCTAGGATTATAGGTGTGTCACCACACCTGGTTTGACTGTTTCTATGTTTTTATTTACTTTTTTCTTTTTTTCAGTATCAGGGATTGAACTTGGGCCCTTGTGCTTCCAAGGTAGGCACGGTACCACTTGAGCTAAAACCCCGGCTCTTTCTATATTTTAAATTTTTATTTTATTCTTTTTTTGGGGGGGGGCAGTGGGTCTTTTTACATTTTTACAAACGGCATTAGACATTTTAATATCACTTAAATGGCTTACATTTGTAATCTGCACTATAATTCTGCCGGGCAGTGTTGGCCCAGGGAGTGAGTGTGGATCATAGCCACTAACATCATACGAATAAACTAAGGTAAAGAAGCGAAGCTTAGAAAGTTATAATGATTCCAGCTCTGAATGCCCTCTGAGTGTCAATCATTTACTAAGAGTCAGGAAGGTGGATCAATAAAACCCAGTTTCTTCCCTTGAAGAATCTAAAGTCAGTGTGAGAGGTTGGGTATGAGAGGTACATTTAGGAATTACTTTTTTTTTTTTTGAATCGAGCTCTCACTACATAGGTCAGGCTGGCCTTGCATGCACAGGGATCCTCCTGGTTTAGCCTCCAGAGTGCTGAGATTAGAGGAATGTGCCACTATGCCTGGCTAGGAGCTACGGTTTTTGGGGCAGCTGCATGCTGCCAGACCCTAAACTGATCCCTTGTATGCCTTATTCTAATTCTTCCAACTAACCCCCAAGCTAAATATTTTCTCTACTTTTCAGAGAAAGGGCTTGAGGTTCAGAGAGGTTAATGAAGTTGCTCAAAGTCACACAGCTTATAACAGACTGAACAGGATTAACCCAAAGCCCAAAGCCTAGGAGGGTCGGCCTCCTTGGTGAGTCAGGGCAGGAAGGCCTCCTGGAGGAGGTGAGATTTGAAGAATAAGTAAGAGCAAACACCGGAACATCTCTCCCAGGTTGTCTCCAGATAGCCTTTCAAAGGTCGTCTTCTCTTTCGCTCAGGCCTGCACCCTGGCAGGATGGGTGAATGTCGAGGTCTTCGTACTGCCTGGGTGCTCCACAGTCACCAGGGGGCCACAAGTGGCGTGATAAACGATACAAGAAAGCCCATGTGGATACAGCCCTGAATGCCGACCCTTCCAGAGGTGCTTCCCGTGCAGAAGGAATCGTGCTGGAAAAAATGGGATTTGAAGCCCAACAACCAAATTCCGCCACCAGGGAATGCGTCTGGGTCCAGCTGACTAAGAATGGCAAGAAAAGCACAGCCTTTGTCCCTAACGACAGGTCCTTGAACTCCACTGAGGAAGATGATGAAGTTCTGGTGGCTGGATTTGGCCGAAAAGGTCATGCCGTTGGTGATATTCCTGGAGTCCGCTTTAAGGTTGTTAAAGTAGCCAGTGTCTCTCTTCTGGCTCTTTACGAAGGCAAGAAGAAAAGACCGAGATCATAAATTTTGGTGATGAAAAGACATAGGTAATACATTTTCATATCCCCCCCAAAAAGAAGAAAGGTTATCTTACCACGATCCAGTACTTCTAAGTTTGCTCTGGAAAGATTTTGTTACCAAAATGGGATCAATCATGAGATCAGAGGAATTCTATCCAACAGGCATTAGCTGGTTAGCTATCAGGTTTCACTCTGTGCTGTTTTAAAAATTCCAAAAACAGGGCTGGAGATTTAGCTCAGTGGTTCCAGTGCCTGCCTTCCAAGCTCAAGGTCCCTGGTTCGAACCCCGGGCCACATACAACATGAGTGAGTCACCAAGCCACCAGCAATCAGTACCATACACCACAGTGCTGGGCATGGTGGCTCACACCTATAATCCCAGCACTCGGAAGGCAGAGGCAGGAGGATTGCTGAGTTTGAGGCTTGTCTGGGCTCGTAGTGAGCTCAGGGCCAGCCTGAACTACAAAGTGAGACTCTGTCTCAAAAAAAAAAAATCCAAGAATAGTGAGGTGCATTTTTTATCAATTGCTCAAATAGATTGTGTCCAGTTGTAGGGTACTACAGTATTTGAGTATATATATATATTTTTTTCAGTACTGAGGACTGAACTGTGGACCTTGCACTTGCCAGGCAGGCAGTGTCACTGACCCGGCCCTTGAGTCTAATTCTTTAGAGACTTGAAAAAAAATGATGCACAAGTCTTTTTGTTTGTTTGTGATTTACTTTCAAATCTAGTTCAAGCACAGACACTAGACAGACTGATGGGAGGGAAGGACTTTTTTGTATTATTTTCAGTGTTCCCCCTGCTGCTATGCAGAAATGTTACAAGGCAGTGGTGTGTTTATTTAATTTAAAAAATCAATTTCTTTTTAATTAAGAAATAGTATACACACACAAGTGTTGAAAGTTTCTTGTGTGCTGCAGAGACAATTTTCAAAGGGACCTTTAGGCAGACGCATGTGGGGCAGGGACAGAGAAGTGACGCTTTGTCGCCCCCTCGTGGTGAACTGCAGATCTCTTCAGGGAGCCTGTTCTGGGGGTCAGGTTGGAAGGGGTCATGTTTGTTTTAAAGAATTCACAGGTTGGAAAACCAGGTATGGTGGCTCATACCTGTAAGCCCAGCACTTGGGAGGCAGAGGCAGGAGGGTTGCTGAGTTCAAGGCTTGCCTGGGCTTCATAGTGAGCTCAGGGACAGCCTAAACTACAAAGTGAGACTGTCTCAAAAAAAAAAAAATCACAAGAAGTAGCAATTTGAATCTTTGTCCAAACAGATTTAGAAAGACATATTTGTATAGTGCATCTTTTTACTCTGAGACAAGCAGACAATAACACAGGGACTTGAGGATTCTAGAGATTTGGAGTTTGGGTTGTTCTCCTCTGGTTTCTCAGACCCATGGCTGCAGTAACTCTGCAGCAGAGTTGGACACATTGTTCAGTTTTCTCTAAACGAGTCACCTTTGTCAGACCTGGGTCTGCCAACTTCCAACTCTTTGAGGCTGAGACTTCTGACCAGGGTCCAAAGGCCGCCACCCGCTGTGTGTTTGCTTTTCTTCTGTCTCTAGGCTCTTTCGAACACACCCAAGGTACCTGCTTTAACCAGTTGAGGCTGGAATATGCCTCCCTCACAGCAGAGCACTAAGGCTCACACGTCAAGGAGAACTCACCCAGCAGGCTGCTAGTAAGAAGGGACTAAAAGAGGAAGTACTGGGAGTCCTTAGGACAAGGGCGAAAACAAGTTTAGAACACAGAAACAAAAACAGAACTAGAGGAAGGAGAGCACCGAGTATCTCAGAGGAGCGGGGAGGACGGTTCACTTCCAATTTTTGAAGCTCCTCTGCACAGAATAGTAAAGAATTCATTTCTGCATTTAAGGTGTAACAAATGTTTTGGTCTCCCCAAGGCCACTTTAGTACAGTGTGAAAAGGGCACATTCACACTGCTCTAAAATTTAAATTAATTGATCCACAATGAGACGCCACTGGAAGAGCCTATCAGAGTAGCTAGAACAGAAAGTGAAAACAAAACTGACCATTCCAAGTGCTCCTGAGCATGGGAAACAGCTGGAACACTTATACAAATAGTACGGTCATTTTGAGAAAAGCCTGAGGAGTTTCTTATAAACACACATTGACCACAAAACTCAGAAATCTTACCCCTAGGTATGTACCCAAGAGGAATGGAAATATATGTTCACACAAAGTCTACACATGAATATGTGTAAGTGGCCTTATTTATAACCACTAAAATCTGAAAAGAAAAAAAAAACTAAAAAACAAAAAGAAAACCA
>PVIC010054418.1:0-11552 GCA_004025085.1 Thryonomys swinderianus | reverse complement strand
AGTGCTGGGATTACAGGCGTGAGCCACCATGCCCAGCATTATATGTGGTAACCGGGGATCGAACTCAGGTCCTTACGCTTGCGAGGCAGGCGCCGGAACCACTGAGCTAACCCTCCGGCCCTATTTCTCAATTCTTACGTAGTACACCATTAAGTAACATTACCACTTATAAGAACAATATATTCCTGACATAATGTAAGTGTTACCCAAACTTTTCTATCTGGGTGGGTGCCAAGCCTTAATTCTTTACATAAGCAACTCTACAGTTCAGCATGTTAAGCTACTGATGCTTTGAACAAGACCTTCCACACATTAGATTCTTTTATTCTCTCGATGCCACCAATTTCTTCTCTGCTGATGTAATGCACTAACACTCTTTGTATGTTTTTCATTTTCTTTACTGACCAGAATACAGGATTGCTCCAGGCCAATGCTCTATAGAACACCATCATGAGAGTATTAGCAAAGCTCTATGAACAGTGTCCCACAATGTGTATGGACTCACTTTTCTAAAATTCTTGTGAGAAATTATGTTGACTGTTATTTATGTCTAGACAGTTAACATTTTCTTCTCTACTTTTAGATAGGCTAGAACTCCACCACAACAGAGAAAACATTTCTAAGTGCAAGTATTTCTCAAAATGCCACAGACTTTTCTAACCAAAATCCTTGCCTTGATATTGTGAGTAGTGGGATAGGTGCTAATGTCTTCCAATTTGATATTAGACCACTTATAAATCTACTTAAAAGGTGATTGCATCATTACATGGAATGTAATACTTCAATAGTGTAAAATACATCCTTTTTAATAAAAGCGTGATCTAAGGAAAAACTGTTAACAAAGTGCTTTCACATAATTTGTAAAATTCTACCAATTTTTAAATTTAACTTAGATGTAAAGGTGTAAAAAAAAAGTATCATAAGTGTTATACAACAAAGAACTACATCTAACTACAGACCAATCTCTGTAATGAACATAGAGTCAAAAATCCTCAATAATATACTGGCAAGCACAATGTGGCAATCATCAAAAAGATTGTACACCATGACCAAGTAGGATTCATTTCAGGGATGCATGGATGGTTCAAAATCAATGTATGTACCATATCATATTAATAGAAACAAGGACAAAAACCACATGATAATCTTAATAGATGCAGAGAAAGCATTTAACAAAATCCAATATCCACTCATAATAAAAACCCTAGGAGTAAAAGGTCTTTATTTCAACCTGATAAAAAAATCTATGATAAACCAACAGCCAAAATCATACTAAATGAGACAAAAAGTTAAAGTTTTCACTCTACAATCAGAAACAAGACAAAGATGTCTATCACTGTCACCACTTCTGTTAAATACAGTTCTAAAAACAGCCATAACAACTAGACCAAAAAAATAAAGGAAATAAAAAGAATATAGATAGGAAAGAAAGAAGTTAAATTATAATTAACTGCAGGTGAAATGATCCTCTACTAAGAAGACTTCAAAAGCTCTACCAAAAGACTCCTAGAATAAATTTTGTAGCACACCAGGATACAAAGTCAATACTCAAATATTAATAGCATTCCTGTACACCAATAACATATTCACTGATAAAGAAATTAGAGTAACAACATTTTTCATGATAGCATCCAGAAATAAAATACTCAGGAACTAATCTAACCAAAGAAGTGAAAGACCTCTAAAACAAAAATCATACAACCCTGAAAAAGGAGCTGAAAGATAACAAAAAAATGGAAGACTACCCTCCCTGTTCCAGAACAGGGGTATAGGTAGAAACAAATTAGAGAAAATGCCTGTACTTCCAAAACTGTTATACATATTTAATGCAACCTCAATCAAAATAACAATAACATTCCTCACAGAACTAGAGAAAACAATCCTAAAATTCGTATGGAATCAAAAGAGACCTAGAATAGCAAAAGCAATTCTTCGTAACAAGGAGAAAGCAAAGGGCATCATCCTTCTAGATTTCAAGCTATTCCACAAAACAATAGTGATAAAAACAGTATGGTACTAGCACAAAAATGGACTTGTGAATCAACGGGGCAGCATAAAGGGTACAGAAACAAATACAGGCACACATACCTACTGCGCCTTTAACAAACTCCTTCACTGGAGGAAAGATAATCTCTTTAATAAGTGTTTCTGGAAAATTGGCTTTCCACATGTCCAAGATCAAACCTGGACTCTATCTATCTTCACTCACTAAACTAAAACTGAGAAGGAACAAAAAACTAAATGTCAACAGAAACAATTTGCTACAAGATAGAACAGTTGAAACTCTCTAACACTCTTGAAAATATAGGTATAAGGGAAAGAATTTATGAACAAAACCCTGCTTACACAGGAAATATTACAATCACCAACTAATGGAATCACATAAGATTAAACATTTTCTGGGGCTAAACATTTAACTCAGGGGTGCCACACCTGCCTGGCAAGTACAAGGTCCTGAGTTTGATTCCTGATACCAGGGGGGAAAAAACCCAAAACAAGTAAGTAAACAACAACAACAACAACAAAACCATAAAAAGCTTCTGCATAGCAAAAGAAACCACCAACAGAGGGAAAAGACAAACTACAGAATGGACAAAAAAAAATCTTTGCTAGTGATGCTTCAGACACAGGACTAATAAATAGTAAAAGATATATAAAAATTAGATCTCTCAAATTTAAAGGCCCAACCCAAAAATGGGCACATGAAATGAACAGACACTTCTCAGACCAAGTACAAATGGTATATTTATAATGCTCAACATTGCTGGTATTCATGAAATGCAAATTAAAAATAACACTGAGATTCCATATCACTCCAGAAAGAATGCTACCGTACCATCAAGAAATCAACCAGTAACACGGCAGCCTTGGGTGTTAGTGGGTCAATGACTTATTCAAATATAGTTTGTTCCTCCAATAGCACGACAGGATTGAAATGTTTAATGGGGTTCTTTTTTCTAACAGTGGGTCAAAACATACAGATTCACATACAACTAGATTGCATTTTGTCCAAATACCCTACTATACTTCAAACGAAATGTTCTATGCCTTTCAGAACATAGCTGTGGACAATCTGAGGTATATCATTACTAATTACAGGTCACAAATAATTTAAAGTCCCTAAGGCCTCTGAAAGTCAGGCTTAACATCTCATAACATGAAAAGAAAAATCTGCCGTATTCCTTCCAAAGAGAGAAGAGTAGAGATGCCAGCTCAGGATGTTGGAGGAACTAACCAAAGACAGTTTCGGTTTCCACACCATCCCATTCTTTGATTTGCCATGTGAGCCACATGCAAGGAATAGAAACTAAGAAGGAAAGCTCGCACTGGAGAAACGACCTCACCAAAGGCAGTAGAATGAGGTGATTCTTGTTAGTTAACTGCCAGGTGCTACAGACAAACAGGCTATGAAACCAAGACATTGAGCAGGTGCCACGGTCAAGGTCAACGGTATGTGAAGGGTTTGAACTAGTACAGACTGCAGGGCCTTTCTGCTTCGATGCTGGCAGCAGGTGGAGAATAAGTAACTGAGATTCCTAAGGAAAGTACATTAGATTCCTCTTCTTTTCCTTTTAAAATTTCTGTAACACATCAACTTAAGATAACCTGCATAGTCCTGAGTAAGGAACTAAGCCCAAGGTCTCGGTCATATATTAATCTAGCAGCAATAACAACCTATCTTGCTGGGCTTCTAGGGCTCAGAGGTCATGAAGTGTAGCATCTCAACAATGACTGTACCCGGTCACCCCTTGAGAAAGTCTAGCTGTTGTTTTCATTACTGTTCTTCTGAATGGGAAAATTTAAAGAGGAGACTTCAGGTATCGATGAGAGGTGCTGAACTAAGAGAGTCACCATGTCAATCTCATGCAGAGATGCAGTTTGGGCCCTGTCACTACAGTGACGCTGCCTCCCAAAGCCCGTATCTCCAAAGTAACGGGCGAGGAGCTCTCCTCAGAGGGCGAGCAACATGCAGCACAAAGACAAGTATACTACACTAAGTCAATAATGATTTCATAGATCCACAAATTCCGGAAGCAATTCCTCATTCTAAGTGTTGTCCTTAGCCCACAGTCCACTAACAATTAGAAAATTAGCATCATTCTTTTAATATTCACTAAACAAAACTACAGTTGGCCATAAATAATCCCAATAATGCTAGAAGTATTTTGGTTTAGTTGCTTCCACTTCTGGTGGATAAAGACCATGATTTTTTGAAACTACTTTAATTTTTTTTTTTTTTTTTTTTGAGACAGGGTCTCCCTTTGTAGTGTGCTCAGGCTGGCCTTGAGCTCACTATGTAGCCCAGGCAAATTTCTGAACTCAGCAATCCTCCTGCCTCTGCCTTCCGAGTGCTGGGATTACAGGCATGACCCACCACGCCCAGCACTGTGGTGGGCGTGAGTCACCATGCCTGGTATTGTTTTGTGTGGTTACCGGGATCAAACCAGGGACCTTGAGCTTGTTAGGCAGCTGCCAGAACCACTGAGCTAAATCTCCAGCCCTGAAACTACTTTAATTTTTAAGGTAGTATGTATGTGGATACATAACTAATACATTCATCACAGGAAACTGGTACACAGATGTATCACACCTTGATTCTTTTTACTTTCCTCCCTTCCCCCTCCTTTCTTTCCCATCTCCCTCCAACCCCTGTTCTCCTTCCCATCTCCACAGAGTCTGCCTCACTGTTTCCTATTATCTATCTCAGATGTGAATTATTGAAAATATGATAAAGGGAGGTCAAAACAAAAGAATGGTAAGGAACTGGATGTGGTAGCAGAGGCCTGCAGGCCCGACTGCTCAGGAGGTTCATAAACTTGAAACCACCCTGGGCAATGTAACAAGACCCTGTCCCAAAATACAAAATAAGAAGGCTGGGAGTGTACCTCGGTGGAAGAGCACTGACCTACCATGCTCAGGGCCCTGTACGCCGTTTCCAGTATTACATAGAAAAGGAGGGAGAGATGGGGGAGGGGGAGACGAAGCTACACGAAGAGAGAGAACACACAAAAAGTGAAATCTAAGAACTTCCAATGCCAAAACAACAGTTACACAGATTTCAACTTGTCACTCTAGCATCAATTTAATCTATTCACCACAGACTCTGATCTCTGTCCCCACCTCCACTTATGAGTTCTTATTTTCTTGGGCCAAGGATTTAGCTCAGAGGCACAGGGCCTGCCTGGCAAGTGCAAGTTCCTGAGTCTGATCCTCAAAAAAGAGGTAGTGTTTTCCAGGGGCTCCTATTTGTCCTCAATCCTGTATCTCTAACCTGGCCCTCACACCAGTTTTAAACCAACATTTGTAAGACTAGTTTTAGAAATGAGATTAAGTTTCAACCCAGCCTGGGCCCAGTGTTCCTCAGACATAACCAGACCTAATCTATTCTGCACACTCTAATGAGATGCTTCTCAGTGCCACTTGATTTAGGGTTTGTTTTGTTTTGTTTGGTGCCAGGAATTGAACTCAGGGCCTTGAGCTTGCCAGGCAGGTGCAGGGCCACTAAGCTAAGCCCCTGCTCTTCCCAGTGTTACCTGAGAAACGCCATCTTTTGAGTCCTTCGTTGTAAGCAGCAGCATCTGAATGTAAATAATCACACAGGAGAAGAGTGTAGGAAAAGAACATTGAGATTGAGGCTCAATACCAAGTTTCTGGGAATAATGTCCAGCACAGTACAAAAGAGGTCTACTGAGAAAACTCTTCAGGTTTCTGTTACACCAAGAATTCACTGTCATCGAACTGCCACCTCCAAAAGACACTAGTCACTGCTACCACCGTGGCTAACAAGATGGACTCTAGTGAAATCTCTACCTACATGGTGCTCATCTCTAAACTCAGAATTGTTGATGGAATCTAGGTCGCATTCTTGTGCATTAGGAGATCAGTTTTCGGAGTTCTATCCTGGAGAGGTGGTTTCTCCAAAGGCTGGAAATTCTCCAGATTACCAGCAAGTGTTCAAAACACGGTGGGGACTCAGGCAACACACATGGCATGATCTGCTGAGGCCAAGCAAACACGAACACAAAAGAGAAAATGAATAGTCTTCATTCTAGAAGAGAGATGTATTAAAACAGAACTTGGAGGACCGGAGGGTTAGCTCAGTGGTTCCGGCGCCTGCCTTGCAAGCGCAAGGTCCTGAGTTCAATCCCCGATAACCACAAACAATGCTGGGCGTGGAGACTCATGCCCACCAGCAATCAATACCACATACCACAGTGCCGGGCATGGTGGCTCATGCCTGTCATCCCAGCACTCGGGAGGCAGAGGCAGGAGGATTGCTGAGTTCAGGCTTGCCTGGGCTACATAGTGAGCTCAGAGCCAGCCTGAACTACAAAGCGAGACCCTGTCTCAAAAAAAAAAAAAAAAAAAAAAAAAGAACTTGGAACTTTAATATGGATTGGATATAGAAATGTCTCCAGTTATGATTTAAGAATATTTACTAAATAAAAGATTTTTAAAAATCTGTGTGTTCTTAGCTGCCTTGACTTGGGAGTGTCAAAATGTTTTAATTCCTTTCTTTGATATGATGAGCACCTGTAGATGCAAATGAGCTCTAGAAAGCATGACAGTCTTTGTAGAACGGGAAGTTTCCAAAGGAAATTTGGTGTGGGAATGTACTGAGGGGAAGGAATAAATATGATTCTGAAAGAAAATAAAAGAGCATGTATATAGGGGGTGGGGAGGTGTGGGTGGGTAGGGATATGGGTAAAAATGAGAATTAACTTGTGTCGTATATTGGTACAAATTCCCCGATGTTATGTGTGATTGTGAGATGTATATAAACTGTACCAATAAAGAATTTTTAAAAATGTTTTAATTCTCCTTTTTTTTTTTTTTTTTTTTTTGAGACAGGGTCTCGCTTTGTAGTTCAGGCTGGCCCTGAGCTCACAGACAAACCTTGAACTCAGCAATCCTCCTGCCTCTGCTGGGATTACAGACCTGAGCCACCATGCCCAGCTCTCCTGACTTTTTAACTAGTCAAATCCTGCCAGTGCTTTAGACCCATCCTGACCCTCACCCACCTTGGTTATTCCATCCTTTACGCACTGCCTGCCTTCATTTTGTTTGCCTACTGTACACATGTGGCCAAAGACGAATTAGTTTACCCAGTTCTCACAGAAAATCACTCTCACCTGTATGTGTGTATATTTCGGCAGTACCGCCTTTGTAACATGAACAGTTTGTTCTCACTCAACAAGTGAGGAAATTTCACAAGAGTGCTGCCACCGGCCACTGCTATCAGTTAAAAATGCCAGCCAATGTAAGGTGATGGCATTCAAGCTACCTCTATGTCTTTAAGGACAAGCACAGTGAGGATGGGATGATCACGTGGCCATCTACGTGCAAACTATAAAGACAGGACTGTAAGTAAAGAAACTGAAATGTGGAAGAGAACACCAGCCAAAATCAACAGTATGTTGTACCTGAAAACTGAAAGAAGCACAGACGCCTGTATCTATGAAGGGTTACAGAATACCCAAGTTTTCCTCTTGTGTGTTTTTGTGATCTGCAAGAATGATCACGTCTTATACCTCTAGTCAGGAGAGCAGGTGGACTGGTTACTGCACTAGGATCCCCCAAATGTACCCAAGTCATAATCCTATCTTCCTTTTGTGCTTGGCCTTCTGTAACAAAATACCTTAGAACAGGCAATTTAGGAGGATCTCACAGTTCTGAAGGCCAGGACCAACGTGCCAGCAACTCTGGGGTCCACAAGGCTCATTTGTCATAGATGGCACCTTCCACATTTCCTTGCTTGGTAGGAGGACAAAGAGGGTTACAATCTCCTTAGGCCTCTTTTAGAAAGACATAAATCCCACAATCCCATTGACCTGACCAACTGCCAAGGGCCTCGTTTACTACGAACACCATCATCTGGGGATCAGCTTTCAACAACATGGACACTATGGAGGGATACAAACTATCTACATATGTCTACTCAGTCTCTTAGAAGTGTCTTATAAAAATAGTAAAATCATAAGCAATCATCAAGCTGGGCGTGGTGGCTCACGCCTATAATCCCAGCACTCAGGAGGCAGAGGCAGGAGGATTGCTGAGTTCGAGGCTTGCCTGGACTACATAGTGAGCTCAGAGCCAGCCTGAACTACAAAGTGAGACCCTGTCTCAAAAAAAAAAAAACCAAAAACCAAAAAAAAAAAACATAAGCAATCATCAAGCAAATACCCATTATGGAACATACTTTGCTTACTCAGTAGTTCAATGAATGAATCCTCAAAAGGCTTTTCATTGACAGGCCACCAAATAGTATCACTAATACTATCTTCCTTTCTGTTAATTAGTATCAGCAGTCCTTCCTTTGAAGGAATATCTTACTGTGGTGTAAACCTGTGTTCCAATTAAAGTACATCAAACTACCTGGAAAAAAAAAAGATACAAATGGACTAATACTCCTAGAATATCTGCTGGGGTGGCAAGTCTTTTAGAGCTTTCAATGATAACAAATGGCTGTGGTTAGCCACCATTGCCTAGAGATTAAACATACCTCTCCAACTTTTCCATATATTTTCATAAACGTCCTTTCACATCACACCGGGTTTGAATTAGCTAATAATCCCATGAAAGCTCCTTATTTTCTCCACTGAGGAAAAGGTTTGTATTTCCCAGGTCTGCAACTGAGGTCTGCAACAAGGCTCTGCCCACTATATTCAGTACTTCCATTTACTACTTCTCAACTCAAATCATCCTCAGGAAGCTCTTTCCTTGCTGACTTTCTTTAATGTTGCTACTTATTTTGCCACTTTTACCAGTAGTTTCTCCACTATTTGTAGATCTTTCTTTTTCTACCCTTGTAAAATTCTTTCTTGTGAATGAGTCTGACTCACACAGAAGGTGTTAAAGAAAAAAGTCTTCCCTTCCTTCAAGGTTCCTGCGACAACCATCTTATATAACCATGGCATCAATTATCAAACCAGGACACCAACACTAGTTCAATTTGGTTAACACAATTACAGGATTTACTTGGATTCTACTAGTTTTTTCCACAAACTCATCGTTTTCAAAGAGGTATAGAGTAGAGGTGTGTACCATTTACTGCATCACAGACTTATGTCACCACCCTTATAACTGGCACATGGAACGGGTCCGTTACTCACTTGATCTCCCATATAGTCATAGCTCTCCCTAATTCTACCCATCGCAGTGACTGTGCTGTCTTTGATCTGTATAACACGGGCACTTCCAGAAATTACATGTAGGTTCATCTAGTATGTAAGTATTTTGAGTAAGCTTTTAAAGCTCAGCATAAAGCTCTTGAAAGCCCATTACAACACTGCTGCACAGATCAATACCTGTTCCTTTTGTTGCTGAGTAGATTCAGCAAAATTGCATTATGTATTCTATTATGGCTATGCCAGTTCATCAAATCACTTGTTTAAAGACTTGTTTCTACTTTGGGACTGCGCAAATCAACCTCTTCGCATAGCTTTTGGTGTGAAGGTAAGTTAGTGTAAAGATCAGAAGCAAGATTCCAGGTCATACAGTATCTGGGAAGGTTAGTTTTTAAATGTTCACCTGGCTACACAGGGGTGCAGCCTAAGGTCAGAGGCCAGTCAAGCTGCAGCTGTCAAGGTGCCCTTCAGCTACTAATAGCATTCTGATTGCTAGGTTTTTCATAGCCTCCATAATGTTGATAGGCTTCTTTCTTCAGTCAGTTGAAGGATCTCAAATAAAAAAGGCTTTTGTTCTCAAAAGAGGAAACTCTGCCTTCAGACTGGAGAAACAAATTTCTAGCCTACTCCAGCTTTTCCAGTAAATTTTACACTTGCCAGTTTCTACAAACATGGGAGCCAATTCCTCACTTCCTTAAAGTCACAGTCTCTGTCAAACACAAGTAACTGGCTCAACTGGTCCACTTCTTTGTCTTGAGACAGTATCCTAAGACTCAGAAACTACCTGGTAGAGATGTCTATTGTCATCACGTCCTTTAAACTTTCCATTAAAAGTTTCAAGTGATTTTAAGATATAAACCAACTTAGAACAAATTAATATGTTTCTTTTATATACCTGCATATTGGTTAACCAAGGATTAAGATCAAGATTCAATAAATATGGTAACAACACCTTATTGAGAAACCCATGAATATTTCAGCAAGAAAGTTCTATAAGAAGTAGTAAAAATAAATTACCATATATTCAACTTTAAACCTACGAAGGCAAAGTAAGTTTAAAATAATGTTCAGCCACAATATATGAGGTTGGAGGTAAATGATATCTAAGCAATAAAAAGTTCTATTCACATTGAGTCAAACTGAGACTAGAACTATGAAAAAAATCTACACATTCAAAATGTAGGAAAGTTCACCCACTTGAAGACAATCATTCAAAAATTCAAGACAAAGTCCTACTGACCTTCATATATATATATATATATATAGGTTACTGTTCTAGGATCTGTAGGTATAGAAATGAGAAATAAGTTCCAGCCAAGTGCTCAAGGAATACATACTGGGTGAAGATGAAGCACAGGAGGAAATAAATCCCACAAACACATAATGAAGTAACTTGGATCAAGATAGATTCTTATGAAGACAAGTAAATCTAGAAAGTAAAATGTGGACATACAAGTGACAAGGGGCAGGTGCCATGGGGTGGGGGCATTGGGAAAAATTCCCTGGGAAGGCAACCTGCTCTTACAACAGCCTCTTAAAGCCAGGGATGACCTCTAATCTTCTCAAGAGGTAGATGGAAAGAGATTTTTAGACATTTCTCTATCAAGCCCACTCATTGGTTAATCTGATTATGTGAGCATTGAACTGTTGTCCCTTGCTTACTGACTCTCTATCATACGATGCTTCAGATTTCACTGATAACCTGAATCAGTCACTCCTGAGTCAAGGTATCTCCTACACCCTTCATGTCTCTAGATTCTTGGACATCTTCCTCTTGTTTAGGAACTGAAGGCCCAATCAACGTACCACTTCTCTTGTAAAACTTCTCATCTGCGGTGGGGGGAACAACTTCACCTCTCGATTGGCTTGGCCCTTTACCCTAAGGCCTAGACCAAGGAAGTCTGCAATCTTCTACCTTAATAGGAGAGTAACATAGGTTTAACTGAACTCCATTTCAGATGAAGGAAGAAGAAACAAACAATAGTTAAATAGAAAGTTGGGGGTGAGGGGTTGAGGGCAAAACACTAAAAATTTTTATGAATTTGAATAAAAAAATAATAAAATTTCCTGGTAAAGAAAACAGTAGACAGGGGCTTCTTCATACATATTTATTCAAAACAAATAGCAGTGGATCATGGGTATATCAATCACCATGTGGTAGAAAAACTACAAGAACTATCAAACTATTGGGTGGTCCTTCTCAGAGGAAAGTTGTCAGATCCATCTGACTTTGATCTCTTATTCACAGAAATAGCCTGGAGAAACTTCTCTACCCTATAAAAATAATAAATCTCAGAAACCAACACTCTGCAAGCCAGAAATCACCTCCAGTGAGCAGTTCTCCTTTCCAATCCAGGGTAGTTTTTAACTGTTAAAGTGCCAGACTGGAAATGTCGAAGTTAAATCCCAAAGGACAAAAAGTCT
>PVIC010054417.1:0-11559 GCA_004025085.1 Thryonomys swinderianus | reverse complement strand
AAAAAAAAAAAAAAAAAAAAAAAAAAAAAAAAAAAAAACCAAAATATTGGCATAGGTAGAGACAAGTAGCAGAATGGTCTGTCTGCTAGATCTTTTTAAGGCTGACATTTGAAGCTTATGCAAAACTCGATTAAAGTTCAATTTTAAAAACATAATTACTTCCCAAAAATGTTCATGAGATTCACATGAGTATAATAACAGGGCTGGGAATGTAGCTTAGTGCATACCACTTGCCTGGCAAGCACAATTCCTTGTACCAAAAAAAAGGAAAAAAAAATCTTTTTTTTTTTTTTTTTTTTTTTGAGACAGCCTCGCTTTGTAGTTCAGGCCGGCCTTGATCTCATTATGTAGTACAGGCAAGCCTCGAACTCAGCAGTCCTCCCGCTTCTGCCTACTGAGTGCTGGGTTTACTGGCATGAGCCATCACACCCAGCAGTAACATCATTTTTAAACTTTTAGTATGTCAAAAACTCATCCTTAGGTAAACATCAAAGACTAGTTCTTTGTAGTTACTGTATGAATTCTAACCTTGATTTAGAAAAAGATTTTAAGAGCTATTCCTTTATATTATGTTTTCTGATTGTGAATCCCTTGCTGTATTGTATTCATATAATTTTAATGAGTATTACAATTATGAGAAAAACTAATATTTTCCAGTTGATTTCTGACAAGATAGATCTTCTTATTGTTCTAAGATGTTACATCTTGATACATTCATCATCTGTAGATAATGATTTTGCTTCCCTTTCAATCCTTCTGACTCATGAATTGTCTTCTGGTGTGATAGAACAGTAGGGGCAGTGAATGTCCTTGACTCATTCCTGATTGTAAAAAATTCATATATAGTTTCTCCATTTAGAGTCCCATAGTGTTAATTCTATGGTATTTGTACTGTATCTAGTTGCTAATCCCTTTTGGATTTTTAGTACAGACATTTGGTCAATAATTAATAGAAATTCAGATTTAGAAAATATGTTTACACTGATTGAAATTACCACATGAAGTTTTTCTTTATTGACTTCCATTTCTGTTGTTGAACTATCCTAATCTTTGATGAAATATACAAACATCACTTTATTACAATATTTTGGCTCTGTGAATGTGTATGTATGTGTGATTGAGTGTCTCTGAGTGTTTATATTATGTACTTCAGATTGCCTTTGGGACATGACATATACAGGGACAAATGCTGCTAAGATGAGAAGATACTTTCTGACAAATTCTGCTTAATGTTAATGGTTTCTCCTGATTTTAAAAATCTGAATGAGTAGATGTTACATTCTGTTCTGTAAACATGTTACCCATTTTCAGGTAAAGATCATATTAACTTGCTGAAATTTCTGCAGAGATTTCTAATTCATTTATTTGTGACTTTATATATGTATATATTTACTTCTAGGTCAGATCTCTGTAGCCCAGGCTGATCTTGAAGTCATGAATCCTCCTGCTTCAGTCTCCCAAATGCTGAGATTACAGGTATTTACCACTATGCCTGGCTCTTATATGCCTTTTTCTTAATTAGACATGGGAGACCTTGTCTAGCTGAGCATATCTTTTTTTTTCTTTTAGTATAATGGTTGCATTCATATATATTTTGTATATTTTATATACATAATGGATATATTTATCATGGGGAGTTGGTGATTATGCAAATTTTATCTTGATCCACCTCTTAAAGTTTTGGGGAAATGAAGTAGCAGAACAGAGGCTAGGCTAGTGCATGCAGCTCAAGTGTTGGGGCTGAGAGCTCAAGGTGGTCAGTCCGGAAGAATGGAAGAGGCACTCAGGAATTTTGGAGGCAAAGTGTTCAGCTTTATTTTAACATGGGCAGAGGAGCCTGGTGTTTGGTAGTGCAAAAGGTGGGCTTTTATGCCCTTATTACAGAATGTTCTTATAGTTAGAATAAAGTTGCACTTCAGAATCATTTCATTGGTTACAAGTTTATAAGTCTCATTGGCTAATACAGTGTACAGACTAGAAATGGCATTGGTTAAAACAGTGCACAGATTTCTAACTAGAAGAGAAGCAAGTATAACAATCCTGTTTAATAACAAAGGAACATCTAAGCTCAAGTAAGCTGAGTCTTCTGAGGCTCCAAGCCTCAGTTGTAACAAAAGCTGCAGAGCTCAGTCATCTCTGCAGCAAAGTGATAAAGTTTAAAAAGGTAAACACCTGAGAGGGAAGACAACTTCAGCCTTCCAAGAAGCAAGCTAGTAGTGCTTTTACTTGAGTGGTAGGTTTTATAAACTCAGTTTTCCCTTTTAGAATCATATGTAATCCTCTTGGGAGATGAATTTATTAGGGGAATTTTTTTATTTGCAGCTTGAGCTATTTGTGCATTTGTTAGATTCACCACAATCCTTTATTTATATACCATGTTTGAAGTGTTATGTATTACTATGAATTTATAGCTACCATCCAACATTCATTAAATGATAGTTTAATTATACTTTTTTTCTTTTTTTTTGTGGTACCGGGAATCAAACTCTGACCCTTGTGCTTCCAAGGTAGGCATGGTCACTTGAGCTAAATCCGCATCTTAATTATACTTTTTATCTTAAAATATCCTCAATCAGCCAGGTGCAAAGTATGCTCATATAATCCCAGCATTCCAGAGGTTGATCAACAGAATTAAAAGTGGATGGACAGCCGGGCGTGGTGGCTCACGCCTGTCATCCCAGCACTCGGGAGGCAGAGACAGGAGGATTGCTGAGTTCTAGGCTTTCCTGGGCTACATAGTGAGCTCAGAGCCAGCCTGAACTACAAAGCGAGACCCTGTCTCAAAAAAAAAAGGAAACAGTTACTGGCCTTTTAGACTCATGCTCATTTTTCAGCTGCTCACCAGTGAAAAAAATCAAAGGAGTCTGTTTATTTGGTTAAGAATGAAAGAAGTGTTCAGAGCTAGCAGTGAGGAGATGAAGTGACTTTTTTGCTTATATCACCATTAAAGATAGCAAAGACAGTTTGGCTTAAGGAACAGTGTCCAGGGCATACAGAGAAATAACACAAATCCCCACACTGGCTTCATCCCTTCTAGCCATCTTTAGCTCATTATCCACTTTCTTGTGAGAAAGAAACCAGGCTTCAGGTTTCCTGGTGTCATCTGCATATTTTCTTTTTCTCTGGGCTGAGGAGAGGTAGAAAAGTTGTGTGCCCTAGGTCTCAGGAAGCCATTTGGATCAAAATTGAGAAAAGAACTATCTTTTAATGTCCTATTTTTCACCTGGGTTTGAGGCACATATCTGTAATCCCAGAAGTATGGAGGCGGAGACAGAAAGATGACTTAGAGTTGGAAGACAGCCTGGGCTGTATAGTGATGACCCAGTAAATAATACAAAAGATACGAAAAACTTTTTGTCATCCATGTTATCTTTTTTTTATTATTATGAAAAACATCTCCCAACCTGTTAGCTATCTGATACACCAAGCTCGTGTTCTCTAATAATTGAGGAATGAATTCTAGGGACAGTGGAGGTTGAGAGTAGAAAGATATTGGTCAGGTAATTTAGCTCAGTGTCTCTGTGCCTGCCTCTTGAGCCCAAGGTCCTGAGTTTAATTCTTTTTTTTTTTTTTTTTTTTTTTGCTTTATTTTTGGAGACAGGGTCTTGCTTTGTAGTTCAGGCTGGCCCTGAGCTCACTATGGTGCCCAGGCAAGCGGCCGCGAACTCAGCAATCCTCCCGTCTCTGCCTCCCGAGTGCTGGGATTACAGGCGTGAGCCACCACGCCCAGCGTTATATGTGGTAACCGGGGATCGAACTCAGGTCCTTACGCTTGCGAGGCAGGCGCCGGAACCACTGAGCTAACCCTCCGGCCCCTGAGTTTAATTCTTAGTACCAAGAGTAAGAAGATATTTATTGATAGAATAGCTACTGAGGGCCAGGAGGGGGACCTGGGTAGGTAGCCAGGGGATCCCAGTTTACAGAGGAATTTTATAGAGGAAAAACCTGTAGGAGTACAATTTGGGCCAGAGTAAAAATCAACCAATAATGTTACAAGTATAGTTACTTAGGTAATAAGGGTCCATTTGGGAAACAAGTCAAGTAACAAGTGTGGATGGAAAGACTAAAGTCTCTTTCTATGAGATGATGGTTCTAGAGGTCTCTGGTGGGTCATGTCTATCTAGACTTCATTAGTGTATCTTTTGAGGACATATGCAGGTCTCTTCATCTTGTCTTTATTTTGTGGCCCAATCTTCAACAGATGTATCTCTGACCACAGTTCGCTTCGTCCTGGCTCTCTGGAACACCTATCCCTATCTGACTGCTTATAATATTTCAGCCTACTCAGCGTGTATAATATTGAGATCTTGTCTCAAAGAATAAAATACTTTTAAAAGCTTTTTTTTTAGTATATCTTTGCAACTTGTATAGTTTTATAGTCACCACAAGGAGTGATTATGTACCACAACTTATTTCTTTTTTTGTACCAGAGATCACACTCAGGACCTTGTGCTTGTGAGGCAGACTCTGGAACCACTGAGCTAAATCCCTGCACCTTGATTCTTTTATTTTAAATCCCTTATCTTCTTTTTCCCTTTTCTTATTCAATTCCATTATCCTAATTTTCATTCTTATTGATATTATTAATCTTAGTTCTTGTTACAGCATATGGTGTTTAGACTGAGGTTAATAGATTCTTATAGATCACTTATCTTTGTTATACTTGTGTCCTCTTTCCCTCCTCCTTGCTCCTTGAATATTTTACCTTTGCCCTCTTTTCTATTTAAAGAGAGCTATCGCATAGTCCCCTTCTATCCATCATTTATTACTCTCTCTGTGTTTTGCCTCACTCAACTGAGAAATACCACACAGTATTTAAGCTTCTGGGTCTGGTTTATTTCACTCAGCATTATATTTTCTTGGTGCATCTATTCTATACACATTTCAAATCTTGATCCTTCATAGCAAAGTAGTATGCCGTTACATATAGATACCACATTCTCTTTATCCAATATTTTTTTTTTTGAGACAAGGTCTCACTTTGTAGTTCAGACTGGCCCTGGACTCACAGGAATCCTCCTGCCTCTGCCTTTCAAGTGCTGGGATTACAGGTGTAAGCCACTACACCCACCATTGTGGTATGTGGTACCAGGGATTGAACTCAGGACCTTGTGCTTGCCAGGGAGATGCTGGAACCACTCTGAGCTTTATCCCCAACCCAATCTAATAATCTGTTGATGAGTGTATACGGGGTGTTTCCAGTAGGGAGAGAACTGAGTTATATGAAATTCCTAATTTTAGTTCTTTGAAAAATCTGCACACTGACTTCTATAATGGTTGTACTAGTTTTCAGTCAGATCAAAAATAAAGGAGGATTCTTTTTTCACCACAGCCTCACTGGCATTTGTTTTTATTTGATTTCGTTCTTTTTTTTTTTAGTTTTTATTTTAGTTTTTTTTTTTTGAGTTTTTTGAGTTTTTCGGTTTGTAGTTCAGGCTGGCCCTGAACTCACTATGAACTGACAGCAATCGTCCTTCCTCTGCCTCCTAAGTACTGCTGGGATTACAGTTGTGAGCCACCACACCTGGCATTGTGGTGTGTGGTGCTGATTGCTGGGGTTATGGATGTGAACAACCATACCCAGCATTGTGGTTTGAACTCAGGACCTTGCACTTGCAAGGCAGATGCCAGAACCACTGAGCTAAGTCCCCAGGCCCTTGTTTGATTTTTTATTGGCCAGAGATGTTGAACATTTTTTCATATATTTATTGACCATTTGCATTTCTTCCTCTGTGAAGTGTCTGCTCTTTTATATTAGTTATTTCTTCATTAACTTTTTTTCTGTTCTTTTTATATTCTTAGTATTAATCCTCTATCTGAGGAGTAGTTGGCAAAATGTTTTTTCCTTTCTGTACACTCCCTCTTCACTTGACTGATTGTTGGCTGTACAGAGGTCTTGTGGTTTGATATAATCTCCTTTGTAGTTCTTGCCATTCTTTCCTGTGTAATTTGGGTTCTGTTTAGAAACTACTTTTCTGCACATATGTCTTCATGTGTTTTCCCTATTTTATCTTCCAGTAGGTTTAATAGTTCTCTTTTATGTTTAGACTTTTTATTCATTTAGATTTCACTTAGCGTACAATGAGACATAAAATTCCAGTTTCAATCTTCTGCACACAATCTGTTTTGTAAGCACCACATGTTGAACAGACTTTCTTCCAAAAGCTTTGTCTCCTTTGTTGAAGATCAAGTAGCTGTATGTATTTAGAGAAATTTCTGTATCCTCAATTCTATTACATTGATCTACATAGCTTTTTTAAATTTTTATTTATTTTTTTTTTTGAGACAGGGTCTCACTTTATAGTTCAGGCTGGCTCTGAGCTCACTTATGTAGCCCAGGCAAGCCTTGAACTCAGCAATCCTCCTGTCTCTGCCTCCCGAGTGCTGGGATTACAGGCGTGAGCCATCACGCCCGGCTACATAGCTATTTTTGTATCAGTATTATGCCATTTTTGGTTGTTGTTTTTAATCAGCGTTGCTTTGTAATATAGCTTAAAGTCGGGTATTGCACTACCTCTTGGTTTGTTCTCATTGTCCAAAATTACTTTTGCTTTTCTAGGTCTCTTCCATCTGAATCTTAGGGTTGATTTTAGATACAGAGTATGCTGTTGGTATTTTGCCTAGGACTACATAGAATCTGTATGTTTGCCGGGTGTGGTGGCTCACGCCTGTAATCCCAGCACTTGGGAGGCAGAGGTAGGAGGACTGCTGAATTCGAGGCTTGCCTGGGCTACATAGTGAGCTCAGGGCCAGCCTGAACTACAAAGTGAGACCCTGTCTCAAATGAATGAATGAATGAATGAATGAATGAATGAATGAATGAATGAATGAATAAAAAGAATCTGTATGTTTGAGGACAATATTCTGCCCATCAAGAAGCAGGAATTACTTTTGCATTTTCTGATATCCTCCTCAATCTCCTTTAGCATACTATAGTTTTCTTTGTAGAGGTCTATCATGATGGTAGTTAGGTTAATTCCTTTGTTTTGTTTTTGTTTTTTTGTTTTTTGAGACAAGAGTCTCGCTTTGTAGTTCAGGCTGGCCCTGAGCTCACTATGTAGCCCAGGCAAGCCTCGAACTCAGCAATCCGCCTGCCTCTGCCTCCCAAGTGCTAGGATTACAGGCGTGAGCCACCAAGCCCGGCTAGGTTAATTCCTAGTCATTTCATTTCTCTTGCTTGGTATTTAGTGAATGTTATTATTTTCATAATTTCCTTTCATCTATTTACTGTTGTGTATGCAAATGCTGATGATATTTATGGTTTCACTTGTATTGTATGGTTTCACTGCTACATTGGTTTGTTATTCTAAGAAGCTTTTGGTGAACTTCTTTGGGTCTTCTATGTAGTGTTATGTCATTTGCAAGTAATAGTCATTTGAGTTATTTTCCTGTGTGTATCCCTTTTATTTCTTTCTCTTGCATGATTGCACTAGGTAATGCATCAAGTGCTATTTCAAATAGAAGAGGTGATTCTGGACATCTTTATCTTGTTTGTGATTCTGAGGGGAATGCTCTTAGTTTTTCTGCATATAGTATGATGATGGATATTGGTTTGTCATAATTAGCTTTTATCGTATTCTAGTGTGGTCTTTATGTTTTCTTCTAGTTTGTTTTGTCTTTTGTTGTTGTTGTTGTTTTTTTTAGACAGGGTGTTGCTTTGTAGTTCAGGCTGGCCCTGAGCTCACTGTGTAGCCCAGGCAAGCCTCGAACTTTTTTTTTTTTGAGACAGGGTCTTGCTTTGTAGTTCAGGCTGGCCCTCAGCTCACTATGTAGCCCAGGCAAGCCTCAAACTCAGCAATCCTCCTGCTTCTGCCGCCTGAGTGCTGGCATTACCGGTGTGAGCCACCACGCCCGGCACTGTGGTATGTGGTTTTGATTGATGATGGGCATGAGTCACCATGCCCAACATTGTATGTGGTTACCAGGGATTGAACTCTGGACCATTGTACTCGTGAGGGAGGCACCAGAACCACTGAGCCAAATCTCCAGCCCATAGAGCTGCTTTTATACTGTCCTAGAGTTTTCATCATTGTCATTAACTTTCAGAAATTTTTTAATGTCTTGTTTGATGTCTTCTGTGACTCAGTGGTTGTTTAGGAGTGTCTTGTTAATTTTGCTGGAGCATTTGCCTTCTCTGAAATTTCTTCTGTTCTTTATTTCTATTTTTATTTCATAGTGATTTGATAGTATGCATGGGTTCACTTATACTTTGTGTAATTACTTAAGCAGGCTTTGTGGACACATATGTGATCTGTTATGGGAAAAGCACTATGTGCTGCTGAAAAAAAAGTATCCTCTGTTGCAGAAGTATGGAATACTCTGTGTATATCCATTAAGGCCATATGTAAATGGTTCAGCTATGAAATAAATTTATTTACCTTACTTGATGTACTTTTTAAAACTCCCTATTATAATTGTGTTAGTGTTTATTTTGTCTTTTAGTTTCAGCAGTTTTGTTTTATGAAGGTAGGTGCTGTAGTATTTGATGCATATATATTTACCAATATTATTTCTTGTAGGAATGTTCCTTTAACTACTATGTAGTGACCTTTTTGTTTCTTCTAATCAGAATTAACTTGAAATTGAAAATGTCTGACCCTGCTTATTTTTGTGGTTCTGGTACATGAAATGTGGTGTTCTATCTTTAATTTGGGGGTTAGATGAATTTCTTGATTTGCACAAACGGTTGGATCCTGGAATTTTGGGGTGTTTTTTTGTTGTTGTATTTTAATGTAATCTGCCAGTCTGTGTCTTTTAATTGGACAGTTTGAAGCCTTTAAACCATGAGAGATATTTATTACTGAGATGTGTTTCCTTCTCTACCTGTTGATGTATACTTTGTTTCTCTTCTACTGGTATTTTTTTGGTTGTTGTTTATCACTAGACCTCACTAGACCTCACTAGTTTTGTTGTTTTGAGCTTTATGCAGTTCATTTTTGCTTTTGTTTTATTTTTGTTTGGAGGGGGTTTTTGAGACAGAGTCTTATTCTGTTATTCAAGCTTGACTTGGTCCCAGTTTGTAGCTAGCCCAGGCTAGCCTCAACCTCCCAGACTGAAGTTATCACAGGTTTGGACCACAAAGGTGTTTCATTATTTCTATTTAGTAAGATCAAAGTGCTTGATTAAATTAAGCATTGTCAGTAGTTTTCCTGTCCAGAATGTTATCTGAATGTGGTGACTCATGCCTTTAGTCTTGGAACTCAAGAGTTCAGGATCAACCCAAACTGCAAAGTGAGACACTACCTTAAAAAAATAAAACTATACAGAATGTTGCAAGTTTTGACTATTGAGGATATGTATAAAGTAGTCTCTAATACATCCTTACATTCTTTGATTTTTTTTTTTTTTTTGAGACAGCGTCTTGCTTTGTAGTTCAGGCTGGCCCTGAGCTCACTATGTAGCCCAGGCAAGCCTCGAATTCAGCAATCCTCCTGTCTCTGCCTCCCAAGTGCTGGGATTACAGGCGTGAGCCACCATGCCCGGCACATCCTTACATTCTTTTGGCTGTAGATATCTATCTGTAAATTTAAGATTAGTTCTGCAAATTCGAGATTTGTTCAGTGTTAAAATGGAAATTACCTCAATGATATTTTTCCAAGAGTTTTTTTTTTTTTTCAGAATAATGGTCATTTTCCTACATTCTGGAACATGATATCTAAAACTATCATACAATTCTGGATAGTAGATAAGTCTGTCTGTTTTTATCATAAGCACTTTGAAACAGTATCTTCATTTTTATATTTAGAATGAGTCATTTGATAATCCTTTGATAACTCCAAGATGATGATTCATGATAAAATAGCACATGCTTTGGATTGGATTCTTTATTTGAGCATTGTAGTAAGACTAGGTTCTGAATTAGTATTATAGTTAATCTAAGTGATGACAGTGTCAAATTTTGTGTCTTTGTTTTCTGAGACACCATTTCTTAGTGTTCAGAAAATGACACATTTAAGTTCAGAAGAGAAGATGAAACTTCAAAAGACAATGTAGGTATTGGTCATTGTTCAGAATTCAGCCTTTGGACAGGAGAACAATTTTTCCTTGGAAGAATGGTTCAGCAGGGAAAGGGAAAGACCAGTTTTGAAATTCCTGGCTTCAAAAAGGTTGTTATTTAATTTCCATTTTGTGGTGTCTTTTGCAATTTATTTGCAATTTCATTGCACTATGATCTGATAATAATCTATGGGATAATTTCAATTCCTTTTCCTTAGCCATGTTCTATGAGCTAGTAATGGTCTATTTTGGAGAAAGTCCAGTGAGCTGCTGAGAAGAATATAATCCATTGTTGTTTGGTGGGACACTGTGATCTACTTTGAGTACCATTTGTTCAAATATTTGATTCAGCATTGATATTTCTTTTTGACTTTTTGGTCAAGTCTATCAGGCTATTTGTTAAAATGGGTTAGTGAAGTTCCCACTACAGTTGTGTTAGTGCTTACCTGATTGTTCATATCCATTAGTGTTTATATATATTTATATATATTTATAGTGTTTATATATAAATATATATATGGTGTGTGGTGGTATTTTATATATGTGTGTGTGTGGGTGGTGTATGGTAGTATTTTAATCCTCTTTGACTGTTACTTAATAAATTTGTAGTGACATTTTTTTTTCTCTTCTCATCAGTCTTAGCTTGAAATCTACTTTGTCTGCAAATAGGATACCTACTCCTGCTTTCCCCAACCCCTACCAGTCTCTTGTTGCATAGAGTAATGTTTTGTACCCTTTAACTTTCAATCTATGAATTTCTTCTTGGGCTTAATATGTTTCTTGTATGCAGCATATTGTTGGATATTGTTTACTAATCTGTTCTGCCAATCTATTTTGATTGGTAAATTGAGACTATTCATATTAGTAGTTGTACTTGGTAAGTGCTGTCATTTTTCCCATTATATTATTTTTTCTGATTTTGATTCTTTTTATTTCTCTTCTGTTTAATTGCTTATCTTACCTAGTCAATTCATTCTATTAGAAATTATTTGAATTTTTGTCTTCATTTTGTTCTTCTAGCATACCCTTCAGAACTATTTGGAGTGCTTGTTTGATAGTTATGAATTTCCTTAGGTGTTTGTTGACATGGTGATATCTTATTACTCCAACAATTTTGTTCTGCTTTGTTTGAGACAGGACTCGTTTTATTGTTCAGGCTGGCCCTGAGCTCACTATGTAGGCCATGCTAACTTTGAATTCAGCAATCCTCCTGCCTCTGCCTCCTAGGTGCTGGGATTACAGGCTTGAGCAACCACACCCAGCTCCCCATCAATTTTTTTTTTTCTTTTTGGAGACAGGGTCTCGCTTTGTAGTTCAGGCTGGCCCTGAGCTCACTATGTAACCCAGGCAAGCCTGGAACTCATCACTCCTCCTATCTCTGCCTCCTGAGAACTGAGATTACAGGTGTGAACCACCACATCTGGCAGAGTAGTTTGTGGTATTGATTGCTGGTTGGTGTGTCACCATGCCCAGCATTGTATGTGGTTACCCGGATCAAACTCAGGACCTTGAACTTGTGAGGCAGGCGCTGGAACCACTGAGCTAAATCTCTGTCCCAGTAAA
>PVIC010054416.1:0-11557 GCA_004025085.1 Thryonomys swinderianus | reverse complement strand
CCTCTGGTTGTATTAACTCTCTCAGCTCTTACAATGTCAGGGGTAGTAGTGTCATTATTCAGTCACATTCTGAGCTATTAAGAGAAAGAATGTCAACCTCTGAATCTTTAAATATATCTTTTGCACCCATATCACTGATTAAACATATCTTTAATATAAACAATAAAAAGACGTATAACTTTATAGTTATTGTGAAGAGGTATTAAAACATATGTTGATTGTGCACTGGTAGAGTTATTATCCTAACCAAGATTTTCTCAAATAGTTCCACAAAGTAATGGCCCAGTATAGCTGTAATATGGCAATATAAGCTAAATTCTTAGTCATTGTAATAGTTTTTAGTAAAAAAAAGGCAGGTTAAGGACTGCTGGAAAAATGCACGTTGATTATTTTTTACTTTCTGCTTCTGGGTTGATACAGAGTCACTGAGACTTGGACATCATATTTTAAATTAAAATCAAAACACTGTGAAGTGGGAAATATTGATTCAGGGCAATAGGCTCACTCATACTAAATAGACTGTTACTGCAGCCACAACAAGATTTTTCAAATCATCTCACATCAAGTATTATACACACATCACAAATATTCATCCCAAAGTCTTGTCTCAGCATATTTCTGGATAGAAGTATTTTAAAATAAAACTTGGATGGTTAATAAATTGTCCTATTATTCAGCAGGGAATTGCTAGGATTTCCTAAGTCAGGTTTTCAGCTCACCTAGGTAACTTTTGACTATTTGATACTCATTTGCCCCAAACTGTAGTTTAATTTTAAACATTTCCAATATTTTTATGTATATGACTTTTATCCATTTCTTATTTTATGATGACTAGAAAGGGTGCCTGTTTCAAAATGAAGACTTAATTGGAAGAAAAGATACTATAATAATAGTGTTGTGGTATCAGCAACAATTCCTGAATGCTTTGTATAGACCTTAAGCCTTAATGAAATTCTCACCTCCCCCCACACAAAAAAATAGCATATTTGAGTGCTATAAAAGTTACTCCAAGGCAAAGATGCTCATGATAGGTGTTTTCAAGAGCAGAAGATTTACTGTAAAGAATTGTACTATGTTTTGTATCTGCCTTCATTTTAAAAATGTTTTGAGTTGGGCAGGAGATTTAGTTCAGTGGTTCTGCACCTGCCTAGTAAGCACAAGGTCCCTGACTGATTCCAGATAACCACACACAACAATACCAGGCACGGTGACTCACACCCACAAGCAATCAGTATCACACACCTCAAAACTGGGTGTGGTGGCTCACCCTGTCTCAAAAAAAAAGGATTTGAGTTAATTGTAGGTTCACATACAGTAGTAAGAAATAACAGAAGTCTGTATACTCAGCAAATTTCCTCAACTGTAACATTATGCATAACTATCATAATGCTATCGTAAGGAAATTCACATTGAAACAACCTACAAATACTGTTCACATACCAGATGCCCTTATATGTTATGTATATTTCAGTCCAAAAAAACTACATGTACAGACTTGCATGACCGCCACCACTAAGCACACACTAAGTGGCTCCAGCACAAAGATGACTTCTACCTGCTAACCCATAGCCTCTTTCTGTTTCCTGCTCCTCGTAATTACTAACTGTAATTTGCAGCAGTAAAATTGTACTATGGCAAGAATGTTACACAGTTTCAATCACACATTATGCATTCTTCTGAGACTGGTCTTTTTCTCAGTAACCCCTCAAAGTCCACCTAGGCTGATGCATGTAGCAATAATTAGCCATTTTTTGTGGTTGTCGCCACATAGAATTCCATAGTATTGATGCGCAACAATTATTTCATTCACTTGTTGAAAAGCATTTGGGTTGGTTTCCAGTTTTGACTTTTACAAATAAACTGCTCAAACATTCAGGCATGAGTCTTCATTTCTCTTGGGCAAATATTGTGTCCAGAAGTTCAGTGAGTGAACACATCACATTGAATTATCGTACTGAATTATTCTCTACTTTGGTGATAGAGGTATTTACTACTTACAACTTTTGTTATGGAAAACATTTTTCCTATGAAATGTTTGAAATAATTATATAAACTAACAAGCAAACTTTATTGATGACATAGCATCAATGGTTAATATATACATGACAAAATCCATTGTAAGGTGGATTTGTCAATATTGTTTCAGGTTTGGTAGCATGCAACTTTTGTATGTTGAAATAATTATTCACTTAATATTTACATATTATTGTATTTTCTCGATTGTTATGTGGTCATACTACAGTGGCTGATTTATCTTGAGAGTGCTTTCTTCTCTTAAGGCTTACTTTTTTGATACAATATGGGTAGATAGCTTTAATTACTATAAATATGATTTATTTTATTCTTTAATCCCACTTTTAATCTTTCTGTGTCCTTGTGCTTAGTGACTGAATTGGGACATATTTTTAAATGGATAATTTGACAACCTACTAATTTCATTGAATAATCTATCCATTCATAATGATAGAAATATTTGAAATTATATCTCTTTTTATTTATTTATTTTACATTTTATTGGTACATTATATATACACATCACAATTACACTCCACATTGAGAATTTGTACCAGTATATGACACAACTTAATTCTCATTTTCCCCCTCCCCTCCCCACCCCTATATACACAGCATTGTTTCCTTTTATTAACATCAATTTTCTCTTTCTTCATTATCTACCCCTAAACCCCATTACCCTTTGAATAGTTACTATTTTGCAATATCAATCATGCATTCTCGAACACAGTTATAGCTTCAGTTTCTCATATAAGAGAAAATATATATCTTCTTATTCAGGAAAATTTTATCTAGATTTTTTGTACATTCTGTCTTGCTCTTCTTTAAATATATTTCACAGTATGAAAGTTTCATTAGTCAAAAGCTTTTTAGCTATGATTCTTATATCTTGTTTCCCTCAACTTTTTTGGTTTCTTCTTTCCATTTGTTTTGTTTTTGCTTATTTTGATACATCTTTCTGTGGAATATTTGGAATTCTAGAGTCCTTGTTTTAAGGTCTATTCTCTGAAAAGAAAATAGAAGTCATTTCTGCCAGGTAGCAAGTGGCAATACAGACCAGATTCTGCTACAAAATGAATTCTGTTGAGGTTGAAAGAAATGCAGCTCAATTGAATTTAGGCTCTGAACTTAGGTGAATCAGGGTTTCTGATGATATTTTCTCGGGTTAATATTTTTCTGTTCTTTCTACAAGGGCCAAGTGAAAAGCATGAAAGTTTTCTTGCAATCTCTCCAGAATGGAGCAAATTATTTTTATCTTTATTAATTTATTCCTCAACTATGTACTGAATGTCTGTTCTTTACTTATTTGGACCCATCATAAGTCTTTTTCTTTTTCTTTTTTTTGAGACAGGGTCATGCTTTGTATTTCAGGCTGGCCCTGAGCTCACTATGTAGCCCAGGCAAGCGTCAAACTCAGCAATCCTCCTGCCTCTTCCTCCGAATGCTGGAATTATAAACATGAGCCACCACGCCCAGCACTGTGGTGTGTGGTACTGACTGCTGGTGGATGTGAGTCACCACGCCCTGTATTGCTGTGTGTGGTTTCCAGGGATCCAACCAAGGGACCTTGGGCTTGCTAGGCAGGCACCGGAACCACTGAGCTAAATCTTCGGCCTCCATCATGGGTCATTTTAAGTTTGGATACTTAAAATTCTCCTTGGTGAGCAAGGAGAATTTTCCAAAGGAAATTCAGAAAATGCTATATATAGCTGTGCAGTGCTCACATTAAATAGTCACTCTAGAGATGTGAAATACAGACCTTTCCTTCTCTGCTTTTGTGGGAGTTTATAATCCATAAGGGACAGAAAATAAAATATAAAAAGGTAAGTAAATAAATTACAAAACTTGATAAAATATAGACAAGAGAGATGGAAGAAATAGAAACTTGAACATGATAAGAGAGGAGATCTTCCCTCATCTGGTAATATTTCTTCAAGTGTATCGGAATTGAACAGACTCCCTTTGTGCTTTAAATTACATTCCATTATTTTATAACTGCATAAAATGTCTATCAAGTGCTTATTTTCCTCTTGCATTATATTTTTATTTTTAAGACAATTTAGGATGTCACAATTTAGGTTTAAGAAGTTGTAGTTGAAAAAGCTGAGAAACAATGATTCCAGTACATTTAAATGTATGTCATGGAACATCAAATAATTTTTAATTGAGCTAACAGTGAAATTCACTCACTCTCTTACCTGAAAAGTCTGGGAATATGATGTCTTCATCTTAGTCTCACTTATCACTAAGTTCTTGGTTCAAATTTTTTATTCTTTTATTTTTGTTTGTTTCAGTGACTCGATCAAAATGACTTTATTTTCTCAGTGTTTTTCTCAAAAATGAGTTATAGGGCCGGAGGGTTAGCTCAGTGGTTCCGGTGCCTGCCTCGCAAGCGCAAGGTCCTGAGTTCGATCCCCGGTAACCACATACAATGCTGGGCGTGGAGACTCACGCCCACCAGCCATCAATACCACATAACACAATGCCGGGCGGGCGTGGTGGCTCACGCCTGTAATCCCAGCACTCGGGAGGCAGAGACAGGAGGATTTCAGAGTTCCAGGCTTGCCTGGGCTACATAGTGAGCTCAGGGCCAGCCTGAACTATAAAGGGAGACTCTGTCTCAAAAAGAAAAAAAAAAATGAGTTATAAAGACACCAAGGAGAAACAATGAGTAGAAAACAATGAGTATGATTACTAAACTAGATAAGGCGAGCAAGGAGAATTTTCCAAAGGAAATTCAGAAAATGCTATATATAGCTGTGCAGTGCTCACATTAAATAGTCACTCTAGAGATGTGTACAATTCTATAAGGACCACAAAAAAAACCCTAAGAGAGTAAGTAAAACCAAAATAAACACATTAACCATGGCCCAAGCAAATATGGATTATACCTAAGGATGCTAAAATATTTTTTAAAAGGTAATGTATTTTTAATCTAACGTTGTTTCTATGAGCTTTAGAGAATCATTTTAGATAATTCATTCCATAATCACATAGTTCTACGATTTTTCAAATCTTCAGGGAGTCAGAATAGACTGACAAGCAGCGCGTGAGGGAGCTGAGCTACTCAGCTCCTCACAGCCGGCGGGACGAGGCCAGAGGAGAGATGCCGGGGACAAAACACACCCTCCGAGGGCTCGCCCTCATCATCAGCTGCCTGGTCTTCCAACTGGGCTCTTCCTCTTAATGCTCCCCTTACACGCAGTGGCACAGCGAGTTCATGATCCCTCCAGAGATTATGCCAAACCCGAGGTCAGAACTGCTAGGAGCCTATCGCCTCTGAGATCTCATCTCTGAAGACTGCCCAGTTAGAGACTAAGCCCTCAACACGTGAGCTTTTGAAGGACATTTCAAATCAGAACTCCAGTCTTCTCACCGATATTCAAATAGGGGAAATCTGAAGTGAAATTTTGATACTCCAAATATAATGCTTGAGTTATCTGTGAACATCGCTTTGAAGCTGATTAGAAATGCAAAACTCTCCACATCAGCTTGTGGCTCTGTGCCACAGCACTTGCTTAGCATGCCTGAGGCACTACCGAGGGTGTGGGTTAAGCAGCAAACTCTATTCTTTCATTAATCGAAATAAAGGGGTTATTTTTTTAATTGAATTCTTTATTGGTACAATTTATATACATCTCAAAATCACATATAACATTGGGAAATTTGTACCAGTATATGCTACAAGTTAATTCTCATTTTTACCCATATCCCTACCCACTCCCCCCTCCTCCCCCCTTTATACATGCTCTTTTATTTTCTTTCTGTATCATATTTATTCCTTCCAAAGGGGTTATTTTTAAAGTAGGAAAGATTCGCTGACAGAAAGATAGCTCTAAGAGAGACAGAAAGGGGACTGGAAAGTGGATCGCCTAGGATTTTTTTTTTTTAAGAAAAAAAATGCAGATTCTCAGATATACTGAAATATCAACTTGGAGTAAGGACCACTTTGAGATACAGTCTATGGAGTAGAGCGACAGGATTCCTGTTCAGTTTAAACTCTTATAAGCAGGGGTTGTATCAGACAAATTCTTTAAACTCTGTTATTGCCTCGCAAATAGGCGGAGCTGAAATAGAAATCATCTCAGTATTAAAAATCTGTACAAAACACTTATCTCAGTATATCATACACTTACAGGGTCAATAAAAATAGCATTTATAACATTGGGGATTTAGCTCAAGTGGTACCACACTAACCTTGGACGCAGAAGGGTCTGAGTTCAATCTCTGGTACTGAAAAAAAATAGTATTTTATCATTTACTATTTGATTTTAAGGCAGTTTACTTATAAATCTCCTATTAGAACATTCATGAGAAACATCATGGCAGAAAATTATAAACAAGTGGAGCTGTTCCTTAGCTTCCCAAGTGCAACGAAAATCATTATTCTCTTCAGTTAGTTTAGATTTTGACCTTTAATAATGAGCCCAGGCACTAATTATCACAACTTTGTTTATTGAATAAGCCAGAAGCTGTAGTAAACTGCACAAATTTACATTTATAAATGGCATTTTCTAGAAATATTGAAAACTAAGACCATTTATATATTAAAAATAAACATATTTTCCTCACTATTATTATAAACACTATGAATCATTCTGAAGCATAAAATGCCTTTCTATATTTAATATTATTCTGTAAATAACTAAAATAAAAACTAGTAATGTTGTTTTCAGAAAAAATGTAATGCTTCTTTAATTGTAGCTGGAAGATGTTAGTATTCCTCAAATATACTAGAAGGTGCCATGAAAGATAAAAAGTAAACAAAAGGCCAAAGAAGCCCTAGGATGCACCCAGGTCAAATATATTCTGAAAATGCCCACTTCAAGTTTCATAATTAACATTAGCATAATAAAAGTTTTAAACTGTTACTTGGTAAAGTAGCTCTGTGAGTGACTTATTTAGCTATGGCTTCTCCAATTAACAGTTCCAAACTAACATGTTTTCAGAGTGATAAACATGCCAATGAATGTAAATACATTTTCAGCTCTCATAAAAATCATATCCGATCTTAGGGGAGGGGAAGAGATTACAGATAAGAAAATGAACAAATAGTCTAAATGATGTTGATTCTTGAGGGGAGGGGAGGGGAGGGGAGGGGAAGGAAGGAAAATTGGAGCTTAATGAGAAAGAAACACAGATGAAACCTGAAGAGGCCCAGGACAGTTCACTTTAGCCAACTTGAAAGTGTTGGATTGTAATTTGAGTGCACTGAGGTAAATGCTCATTAAAAGTATTTCATGAATCGGGAAAAGAATCTGTTGCAAAACTTGTTTAAAAAGACAGTGTTTCCTTCATAGGAATTAGAAATCTAGATTTTTTGATAAATGTTAAATATGTATGCTCAAAATAAATGGAGTGCTTTTATAGGTGTAAAACTAGTGTTTAAACAATATATTTGAATTTAACATCATTGTCATTATTTTTCTTAATTCTAGTATTTTTGTGGGGGGGATAGTTTGCTTTTTTTTTTTGAGACAAGCATGCAGTTCAGGCTGGTCTGCAATGCTCACAAATCCTTCTACTTCAGCCTCTGGGGTGCAGGGATTATAGCCAAGTGCTACCCGTCTAACTTTTTATGGTTTTTTTCTTCATTCTAGACGGTAGGTGTTACAATATGCTTTTGGATAGTGTCAAAAACGTGCTTTTACATTAGTTAGAAAACACCTGTTACATTTTGTACAATAAAATTTTTGCCAATAAGTGAATTTGTTGGGGCCAAAGTACAATCCTATAAAGTTCTCCGAAGGTAATACAAACTGGTAAGGCCACACACTGGTCCTGCTAGTCTCTGCGTAACAGGGACCTCCTGGTGGGCTTGACAAGATGCAACATTCTCGCTCCAGTGAGCTAACTGCACAAGCTGTTCCCGCCAAAAATGCCAGGAGGAAGTCTAGTCATGTAGAAACAAAGAAGCATTTTTGGCTAACAATTTTATCTATCATACCTGTTGGGGGGATCATTGGTGAAGGAGGAACATGATCCCCCCAACAGGTATGATAGATTAAATTGTTAGCCAATCCCTAGTAAGTACCCTGCCCCTTCCTGTAAGTGAACCACCAATGCCTGAGGCCGGTAACTGCCATGGGGGTCTCCAATCCAGTACTGGTGGACCCACTGCATGCTGTGTTAATAAAAGTGCCCCTGTCGGGCGTGGTGGCTCACGCCTGTAATCCCAGCACTCGGGAGGCAGAGACAGGAGGATTGCTGAGTTCGAGGCTTGCCTGGGCACCATAGTGAGCTCAGGGCCAGCCTGAACTACAAAGCGAGACCCTGTCTAAAAAAAAAAAAAAAGTGCCCTTATTTATTGCATGCGTGTTGCTGGTCTTAGGGGAGCACAATTCGGGTGGAACAAATTCACTTTTGGCTTTAAAAAGATTTCTTTCTTCAACTGTTGGATATAACAGAGAATATCACTTGGGTAAAAATTAGAGTTTTGAAATTCTTTTTTTCAAAATAAGAGGAAAGGTCACTTCACTCTGTGAAAATGTAATAATATTGGGTATGATATTATTGACCAATAAAAATTATGCAAAAGATATCAAATTATAAAATAAAAAATAGATAATATTAGCAGACAGAGAAAACAGCTGTAGTTTACATAAAGGAAAAGAATGGATACTTCAAAAACTAGAGAAAAAAATGTGGAAACAAAGTGGCCAATTATAATTACTCTTTATGAAGATTACAATCCTTATAAAAATAAATTAGTGAAATAAAGTTGCAAATACGACCATAATAAGGAATCACTAAAATAGCTTAAAATCTGACAGGAAAAAATTCTTTTTGTTTTTAAAGAAAAAGTCACCCTTCTTGCCTTGAAGATAATCCTATATGACAGCTTTTTATGAATTGCTCTTTCTAACTTTCCATGCCTATGTCCCTTTTCATACTTTGGAAGACAGAGAGCAGTTAATTTTATCATGCCAAATATAAAACTGAAGTGGAAGAAACAGATTTCTCTTTCCTTGTTCTTTTCATGATTCTCTCTCTTCCAAGACTCTGTATCTATCTGCTTTGTTTTCCTTAGAATTATAAAACAAAGATTAAGGAAAGTCTTTCCAAACACCAGAGCAAGAATCTCCGACAATCAACACCTCTACAAAAGCAAAAGGAACACTGGCGAAAATCATCAAAATAAACTTCCTAGAATCCTGGGAGGTAATTAATTCTTACAATAACACAAAGTGTTTGTCAAGAAAAATGAATCGTGCTGGGAGAAACTCTCATGAATTTGACTGTGTCCTATTTCTAATGCTATCATATACTCCTAAAAGCCATTTCTATGCCTTTCGTTTATTTACCTTTTTTTTTTTTTTTTTTTTTTTTTTTTTTTTTTTTTTTTTTTTGAGACAGGGTCTCACTTTGTAGTTCAAGCTGGCCCTGAGCTCGCTGTGTAGCCCAGGCAAGCCTTGAACTCAGCAATCCTCCTACATCTGCCTCCCAAGTGCTGGGATTACAGGCATGAACCACTATACCCGGCACTGTGGTATGTGGTATTGATTGCTGGTGGGCGTGAGTCACCACGCCTGGTATTGTTGTATGTGGTAACCAGGGATCAAACCAGGGACCTTGCGCTTGCTAGGCAGTCACCGGAATGACTGAGCTAAATCTCCAGCCTACAAGTAAGTAATCTTTTAACTATGATGACTATGAAAACCAGATGGCTGAAAGACATATATGAGTGAAAGAACATGAGTTTAGAGCTCTGTGGAAGAGAGCTCCCACCTGCAGAGAACTGCAAATATTAACTGTCCGGCACCCTATTGACAGTGCACGTTTTACTAACCTAGTCAGAGCTCACTATGGTAGAAATGTCCTACACAGTAGTGTTTGTGAAATATGATCAGTGGGAAGTTACCAACACCGTGCTTCTTGAGTTGCTGTTAATTGGAGTTATCAAAACACTGCTGCCAAAACTAAGGGGGAAAATCGAGGGAATGCTACATCCATAAGCAGCTTAAATCTAAAAAAAAAGAGTGCTTAGAACCTAGAACCCTAATAGCTTGTAGAAAGCAGTAATTTTCATAACCCATGAAAGACCAGATGGGATGTTACCATCTCAGAGCTGTCCGACCTCATGGATCTGTACACATAAGATGTGAAAGCTAAGGCGGTGTTGGAAAACAAAATGCACAGAAGCCCTTAGCAAAGGCTCAGAGACGGATAGTTCTAATGTCTTTAAGAGAATTTCTCCAACCATTAGTCATCTTATAAGCAAAACAAGCTCTGTTATCAATGTCATCTCATAACAAAGAACATGGACTTTATAGTACTGTGTGGAAAAATCACTAAACAAATAGCAGTGTTGATAAAAACAAGAACGTACCTAGGCTGAGTATGATGATACACACTTCTTATCCTGGCACTCTGAGAGGCTGAGGTGGGAGGATCACAAATAGGAGCCCAGTAAATAAATTGGGTAATTTATTTACTCAGACTTTGTTCCAAAATAAATAAATAAATAAATAAATAAATAAATAAATAAATAAATAAATAAATAACTAGAAAGCCCTGAGATGTAGCTCAGTGCAAAGGGCGTGGATTCAAGCAACAAAAACAATAAAACAACCCCAGGAACAAAAACAGATACTGCAAGATACTGTAAGATTTTCAGAGTTGTCACACTGTATGATTCAAGATGTCCAATGGTTTAAAAAATTAAAACATACAGAAACATGGAAGAGAAATTTCATAGGAAGCCCAGCAAAGTGATAAATATTTTAATTTGGTCATCTAAAAACTCTCAAAAAATAACCTTACACATATGTTTACATGTAACATGATAAATGTAGAATATATAGTATGAATAAAGAATATCAATAAAGTGTAAGTGTAGTAAACAATCAAGTAGATATTCCAGGTTTGTGAAATAATGAACAATTATTGGAACCTTTATCATAAATTTTCAATGTCCAGAAGAAATGATCTGTGAACTTGAACAGGCAGAAATGAAATATTCCAGCCCCAGAAACAGAGAGAAAAAAGAATAGAATAAAACAGAAATCAAGAGATTTGTAAGACAGCATCAAACACTCCATAATGAGAGTACTAAGAAAAAAAGGTGGAGAGACAGAAATTATGCTGGGGAAATAAGGAGTCCTAGAGCCCAAAATTGATAAAACATTAAGTTATACACTTAACAGGTTTGATTTGAGATAAACTCAGACTCTGTATCCAAATACAACATAGTTACACACCTGAGGGCTAGAAATAACAGAAATGATTCATCATGTCCAATATTATAGAGACAAAAAGGTATAAGATAATGCATCCTAAATCCTAAAAAATACTATCATTTGGTGATTTGTTATATTGCAAAATTCCTTTCCAAAAATCAAGGACAATAAAATTTCCCAGATAATCAAAAATTAAACTCCACTTTTAGCAGGTCTACTGTCCCACAATAGGTATCGAAAGGGGGTCCTGCAGGGTGAGGTTGACAGCTGTCCGACACAAACACCCAGGAGATGGGGAAGGTAGCTGTATAGGTGAGGGTTGTCCTTTGGATTTCATTAAAGAGTTCTAGAAGTGCTGATGTTAG
>PVIC010054415.1:0-11556 GCA_004025085.1 Thryonomys swinderianus | reverse complement strand
TTTTTTTTTTTTTTGCTTTTTGGAGACAGGGTCTTGCTTTGTAGTTCAGGCTGGCCCTGAGCTCACTATGGTGCCCAGGCAAGCCGCCGCGAACTCAGCAATCCTCCCGTCTCTGCCTCCCGAGTGCTGGGATTACAGGCGTGAGCCACCACGCCCAGCATTATATGTGGTAATCGGGGATCGAACTCAGGTCCTTACGCTTGCAAGGCAGGCGCTGGAACCACTGAGCTAACCCTCCGGCCCTACTAATACAGTTTTAAAAATTAAGAAAAGAACTCTTGCTTCAGATACATGTAATCCATCTCTGTTAACTTGGCCATTGGCTATTGAATGTCTGGTGTTATATTTTTTTCATTTATAGATATTGTACATGGTTTTTTCAAATCTGCTTTGTCATTCATTATACTTTCCTTTATAACTGCAGGCTTGTCTTTTCTCGTAAATAAACTCAGTGTGGTTATTTTACTGCTGTGTCAGTTGTAGCATTTGCATCCGTCCCCTTACCGTGTTGTCCTGATGGGTGGAATGCCCATTTCTCTGAAGAATGCTTTGAGGCCCATTGTAAGGGTGTTTTCTCTAAAAACACTTGACTCTGTTTGTGCTTCCTTTGGAATTACTAGTCTGATACCACTTTAAAATACTGACAGTTTATGGTTTTTGTTTTTAGCTGTCCAAATCACTTCACTTGGTCTGCAGATAGGAGCAAGGGTAGGTAGGCCTCTGTTGCCGGTGGCCTGCAGTGTCTCCACTTCACGGTGAGGATCTCCTGGGAGACCCTATGTGCACGTACAGTCTCCTCCCTAAGACTGAAACCCACCAAGGTCTAGTAAATACCTTTAAGAAAAAAGTGAAAGAGATGCCTGCTGTGGTGGCTCATGCCTGTAATCCCAGGCATGAATTTGGGAGGCAGAGGCAGGAGGATTGCTGAGTTTCAGGCTTGTCTGGCATACATAGTGAGCTCAGGGCCAGCCTGAACTACAAAGCGACACCCTGTCTCAAAAAAAAAAAAAAAAAAAGGGCACAAAAGGCTTTAGCAACTTAACCTCTCTGTGTTCCTTCCAGCATGTAGTAGCCCAAGAATCTCCCTTCCCACTGCAGTTAAGAAGAAATGCACCTCTTTGCACCCAATCACACATATGCAGTTTAGATTCTCCTCGGGGGAAGTGAGAAAACCTGAAAGTTATCATCTTAACACTGGACTTTGTCATTATTGTTAGACAACTGCTGGAATTTAGCAGGAATTGTAATAGAGGCATAAAATTGAATAGCCCCATGGATGAAGTTGATGAGACAACTAAAGGTAGTTTACATGACACAAAGATTTCACCCTTAAAATATAGAATTATTTTAAATTATAGAAGGTGTAGTTCAAAGAGAAACCCTTCATACAGCTTCTTGAAATAATGGAAAATAACACCAACAATGAAAAATAGTAGTCACTACTAGATGAGACTTTTGATGTCATGACTTTTCAGCTTTCACAGTGCTTTACATATATTAACCCATTTCATCTTTATAATAACTCTATGGAATTGTTAATGTTTAGTTCTCTTTTTACAGATGAGGACTATGAGGTTCAAAGGGTCACCAACAAATGGTAGGAAAAGAAGTAAAACTTTGTAAAAATATATTTCTCTTCATTATATTGCTGCTCTCACAATAGAAGGAAATGATGAATATTTTTGTTCATATACAGAAAAATTTTACATATATTTCACTGAGGATAAAATTAGCACAAAATGTTCACTTGTAAGAACAGCTGTGGTATAGTATAGAAGCCATCACATAAATGTTGTTGGTGAATAAATGCTTTTGTCATGAGAAAATATTATTCTAATTGTTAGTATATTGATAATTTTATGTAATAATAAACTATAAGTAAGTAATGAATGCAAAAAAGAGAAACTATACAGATCTTTTAAAATTAAGGCAGTTAAAGTATCCTTAGTTTTATACCACTACAACTTTTGAAAATGAAATATAACCTAGCAAAAACCCTACAAATAACACAATTAGCAAATTCAATTAGAGCACCACATAGCCTGCATACATTTCATATTCTGTGGAGTGGACTGAGAGTGAAAATGTGAAGGTAATGATTCAAGTAAGTTGAAATACAATTCAGAAAAACTTTGATAATATTGTAAATGACCCAAGGTAATACGGGAACAATTTGAGGATAAATTAGAACTAATTGCATTGGGTACAACTACAGTCAACTCTTTTTTTAACTGATGTAATTGAGACAAATAATAGAAAAGCCAGGGATTTAGGTCAGTGGCTCTGGCACCTGCCTCCCAAGTAAAAGGTCCTGAGTTTGATCCCTAGTATCCCCCAGAAAAAGAAAAGAAAAAACTAATTCTAAATCATTCATGTCATGCTACCATTTCATAGGGATTAGGGAAATAATGAAGAGCACTGATGTCAGATTTACTGACCTGGCTGTAACTCAGTAAGGCTGAGACTACAACTTGGGTTTAACTCTCATGTTAGTGCTATTTCATGTTCCACTTGTATCTCCTAAATTAATTTTTTAATGCTCAGCTATACTTTTCAGAACAGTTGTGGATTTGAGAAGTCAGTATAGAGCCCTTGCTTATCCCATCCATCTCAGCTTCCTCTATTGCTAACAGCTTCCTTTAGTGTGGGACATTTATTACTATTAATGAACCAATATTGATACATTCTTACTAAAGTTCATGGTTTATATGCATTTTTTTAGTTTTACCTAATTAAATTTATTTTACTGTTTTTCAGTGTTCCCGAGTATAAGGGAAATAAAATAAGTTTAGGACACCCTAACTTAAATAAAGTTAGAATATTGCTTACTTATAAAACAAACAAACCTCTATAATATGTAATTTAAATCTCAGAATACAGTCTTCAAAATGTCATATTTCCCGAAGTGATTTGGTGAGTGAACTTCTTAAATGTAGAACAATTCAAAGGACTTATGTCATGGAAGAAATCCTTTGGAAAATTTTTCTGTACACAATAGTCTGTTATTTAATTAGAGAGAGATCCAAAGTCATTAAAGCTCAGTTGCTTTCAAATAATTTCTGAGAGGATAGCTGAGAAATGGATAATGGTGCATAGTTCCTACAGGTAAATATTGGCTAAAAGTGAAGGATGCGGGGAGACCTTCCTTGTGTGCCCTGTTGTGCACCAAGTAAGGGCCTTACCTGTTAAATTCAGCGTAAGGTTTGAAACTGGATCACTCGCTGTTCTGTCTATTCTGGAAAATGAGTGCTCCCCACGCACAGCTGCCGTAGTCTGTCTGCAGCATGGCCGCTGCTGGCTGCCATCATCCACATAACCCTTCTCAAGTAAGAGTTATAGATTTCTGGGCATAAAGGGGTGAGTATTTTGGAAAATGAATCATACAAGATGTTCTCAGATAAAATCGTAGTAAAAACCTAAGACATTGCCCTGCCAAGACCTTCATTTTTGTAATCTAATAAAATGAATAGTGGAGGGCAGGGGAATGGGAAAAAATAACAATCAAGGTGTATCAGGTACAGGCACAAATTCTCAATGAGGAATGCGATCATGATCATGATCTTAAAATGTACCAAGAAACTCAATTCATAAAAAAATTAGAAAAATAAAATGAATAGTTCATTTGCCTTATTAACTATAGCTTTTAGCTTAATATAAATAATATTATTTTTAAACTTAGTTCTTCTGGAAAAGTTAACCCAGACTTGCCAGAGGGTATTGGAGGAAGGCCTTGTTCTGAAAGGAGAGATTTGTCATAATTGGGCCTCAGTACAAAAGGCAACTGTCTCAGCAACTTCACCAGGCAGCATTTGTCTAGATAAAGTTATTGTAAAATGGTATTTTCAGGCAGCACATTTTCCCTTAATATTCAGTTACCTAGAAAAAGAAGAACTACAGAAGGAGAAGAAAATTATTAACTCTGCCCTGTTTACCTCAGAAAGTTAACAGCGAATCTTCTCTGAACATTGACAGTTCTCAGCTCTCACAGGAACCATGTAGTCTTCCAGTATGCTAATACCTGCCTGGGCTGGGCAGCACCTGGGGATCCTCAGACCTATCTGCAAATACTCTGAAGCATCACGAAGTAGGAAGAAGAGTAACTATTAAGCACTATAGAATTTGCCATTACATTAAAATGTGTTCAAAGTTAACTGGTCGTTTTTATGTTCACTTCGCATCAGATATGCAAAGAAAGATGTTTCCATGTACGTGGTCCAGGTCATTATTGGATCCCATATTAGGTCTCCTAGTTGCCTTTCTGAAACAGAAGCAGACATGATAAAAATTTCAAGTGAGCCAGGCATTGGCGGGGGGCGGGAGTGTTTTGCAGTGAGTTCCAGGACAGTTTGGGCTATGTAGTGAGACCTTCTTTTAAAACAATATTAAATGATTAATAAGTCACTAGCAATTGTGTACATTTAAGGTTGACTTTAAAGTACCAAATGATTAACATTTTACTTTGGCACAAATACTTAATAATTAAAAGGAAATACTAGTGCCAAAGACATGGAGCAGCACAGCGTCCTCCCATTCTGGCTGGTCCTCGGCATGGGCTGGGGCTGTGGGAGGGCACAGCCCTGGGGTCAGGGAGAGGCCCGCGGGGAAGCGGGACTTAGCACGCGAGCTGGTCCAGCCGGGCAGCATCAGCCTTAGATGCTGCAAATCCTGACTCATCCTTCTGTGGCTTCTTTCGCAAAGCACAAACTCGATCAGAATAGAGAACAGACCAAAAGGAAAGTGGGAAACAGAGAAACGGACATTGCATAACTGTGAAATACTCTGACGTCCCAGTCTCTAGCCAAGATTACTGGTTTGGGGTTTAGGGCCAGGACTGGACCAGGGGTGAAGTAACTTCATTCTCGCTCCCGGGGTCCAGGCTTATGTTGGCCAAGGAGTGGAAAGAACTCCAGTGTTCTCCTCTGAAGTGTTTCAGTTCAGTACACTTTCTTGCTTATATAAGAATTTTAGAAGTGCTCGGGGAATTCTGATGGGATTTTCAATTTCACCTATCCCAACTAGTGATGTTTACTCCTTCATTCTAGACAGTAACTGTACACTGACTGCTCCAGATTTGGGAGTGGTGAGCAGGCGGGCAGAATAGGCAGCATCTGTGGCCCTTCCATAAGCACTGTTGGCAGATTCTGCACAATACTGAATGCAGAGGAGCTGCCAGCTTGCTAATTCAACTCCCTGAGTATACTTACAAGTCATCTCCCCGCGGGGACTGTGAGGATCATGTACCGCAGGTGTGAGTTGATAAAAGTAATAATTTTAAAAAGAAACTAACAGAGCTGAAATCTTCACTGGCTTCCATTACAGCACTCATTCGTATTTAGAGTATATTTGACGTTCTTCTTGAACAGAACAGAGTATGTGTGAGTCTCCCGGAAAGCGGATCAGGTGTTCGGAGGAAGGTGACCGCTCACACCCATGCCCTGTCCTCTCTCCGGGGTCGCCCACTTGTCCCAAGACAGTAAAGGAAGAGCAGGTTAACCGCACTGAGACCGGAAAACCCATTTCTGTATATAGGGTGGAAAAAGTAGATACATTTAAGTGGTTCCTTTCGCTTTGTAACTTAAATTTCCTCTAATCGGGAATGCCAGTCCTCTAGGCAAATACGAACCACAGCCAGGACTTGAGCGCAAATGTCAGGCCTGGAAGAGACGCGCACACCCCGCGGTGGTGAAGGAGGGATTTCTGGACTCCTGGCCGTGCTGGGGCGCGGGGCTGATGGGGCAGGTCAAACCCCCCCGCGCTCTGCGCGGGCAGTGAGAACCCCAGGCCGGTGAGACCCGCGCAGCCTCCTCCTCTTCCAGCCTCTCGGGGAAATCGGCCCTCAGCACACAGTTCAGTGTTGGGATACTGCCGTTTCTAGGCTTCTTTCTGTTTTTTTTTTCATTGACCATATTTTTCTAAAATACTGTATTCTAATTTATACATTGTTGCTAACATGTAAGTTCCATAAGTAGTTTGTCTTTGTTTATGAATAGCTTTTTGAATAGTTTTCAGCCATCTTGTGCCCAGCCAAGAATGTAATCTTACTCCTCATTGATGTTACTATGTAATTACTAATCACCTTCTTGGTCCAGTTTAGATACATTCCTTTTCATTCTCAAACAGCTCTGGACACTGAAGACTTCCTTTAATAAATATTACTTTAATATTAATTACTTTAAACAGTCTCATCATAGCATATGACAAATACTAGCTCTTAAAAAGCGTACAACTTGGGCTGGAGGTTTAGCTCAGTGGTTCTGGAGCCTGTTTAGCAAGCACAAAGTCCCTGGTTTGATCCCCAGTAACCACACACCATAGTGCAGGGCATGATGGCTCATGCCTCTAATCCCAGCACTCAGGAGGCAGAGGCAGGAGGATTGCTGAATTCTAGGTTTGCCTGGGCTACATAATAAGCTCAGGGCCAGCCTGAACTGCAAAGCAAGACCCTGTCTCAAAAAAAAAAAATGCACAATTCAAATAAAATAATACTCCTTACCCTAATAGATAAAAGACCTATATGGCTGGGGATTTAGCTCAAGTGGTACCATGCCTACCTTGGAAACACAAGGACCTGAGTTCAATCCCCAGTACTGCAAAATAAATAAATAAATAAATAGATAGATAGATAAATAAATAAAAGACCTGTAGTCCTTTGACAATTCTCTTTTAATACCATTTTTGTGTAATACATAACCTGATGGAAAGAAAATCATTAGTTTGCACAAGTGAACATTTTAATTTTAAATGTAGTTGATAGGTGGAATTGATATGAATTGATATGCAATAGTCTAGAGTCTCGGTTCCCAAAATGGAAAGGAAGAGTAATGAGTACAGCTTAAAATCTTTTCAGATTTTACATTCTAAATTTTTATCACTACATGTTCATAGTACATAAATTTGAATGATGGTAGGTAGTAACACCTTTTAATAGTCAATGTTGTTCCACTGTTACTAAACAGTAATTTTGGACATTATGATTCTGGTAAATTTGTACTAGTTTCACTTCATTTCTAGAGTTGCAAAATTTACCACAGATTTCATCAGACATTTTGGAATGATGCAGCAAAATGTATCAAGAAAACTTCCAGTTCTCTTGAAAGTATTATCTGAATTTTTTTAATTCCTGCCCCTCATGGAAACATTTATGTATGAATAGGGAAGACTTAAACTCATTATCTTCTTAGAAAACTTATTTTCTTATTCCTTGTATGTTTCTATTAGGCCCCATAAAATATTTATTAGTAAATTGATATGTTAACCTTTTACATTGGAATTTTTGTTAATCTCAGTATAATGCAGAGAACAGGACTAGCCATACTCAGAAACAACTTATTACCTCCAAAATAAAACATGCAGATGGGTTAGAAATGTCCACCAGAGAAGTTTGTGTTGAAGAAAAACCTTGGAAGGTCTATTTGATTTCTCTGAATTGGTGAACATTTTGTTCTATAGCATCTATGATTTTAAATAAAGTGACTATTTGGATTGTATTTTTATTGTAAAAATAATGAGCCTAGTCGAGCGTAGTGGCTCACACCTGTAATCCCAGTACTCAGGAGGCAGAGACAGGAGGATTGCTGAGTTCGAGGCTTGCCTGAGCTACATAGTGAGCTCAGAGCCAGCCTGAACTACAAAGCAAGACCCTGTCTCAAAAAAAAAAAAAATGAGCCTATATAGTAAGCTGTATCTTATTTTATCTTATGTTCCATGTTTAAAATTTAACATATGAAATATTTAACATGACATTTAACATTTGTAAATGGTGCTGGCCTGAAAATTTCTTCCATATCTGGCAGTTTCTGAATATTATTAGACCTTTAAAGGGAATCAAATGATAGAACAAGTTCGGTAATTTACTGTCTATGGACATTTACAACATTATATTCAGTCTGATATACCCTCTAGTTCTTACTTCTCACACTGAATGCTGCTGAGTGGTATAACTTCATTTGTTCACAACTTTCCACTCAGAGTTTCAGTCTTCTTTACATGCAATCAAAGCCTCAGTGAAATCTCAGATGTCTTCACTTATTTGATAATTATGGTGGACTCTTGACTTATGAACTTGATCTGTTCTTGAGGGCTGATTGTAGCTTATGTTGGTTGTAAGTCAGCACAGCTGAGATCTGGCTGGATGTTTCCCTGGGTACACGCTATAGATAACCCAAATTGTTCATATGTCAGGCTAGTTGCAACTTGAGAGTTCACTGTGTATAGCATATAGTCTGTGTCAGGTGGTGTGCTAAGGACTAGAGTCCAGTGTTAATAAGAACCCTGTCCCCCTCCCTGTTGAGTATGACTGGCTGAATTAGGGTCCCCAGCATGTTCTTGTCCCCATCCTTTGGTCAGGCGAGTGTTACCATGTCTGACACCGATCCGAGTTCAAGGCTTGAGGTTTTCCTCACACTCTTCATGATCCAGGTGGCCCCAAGTGGAGTCACACACATCATCATGAGAAAGGGACACAGGGACATCTGGGCCAGAGGACATGATGGTGTGACCGTGGTGGCAGACACTGACTCCTGCCGGCTGGACCATGAATTGTCACCACCCAGTGTGTACAAATTTGTTGCCACAAAGGAAACAAACACACTAGGGCCCTGAGGTGCAGTGGAAGAGACCATATCAGCACTGAGAGGAGGTACCTGAAAGGCCACTGAGACCAGGAGGGTAAGGGCAGTGCAAGGCTTTGGTCCAAGTGGGTCCAGTTCTGTGAAGCCCTTGGAAGATCTATCCCGAGGCTGAAAGCAAAGTAAGTGTCCCAAGCAAAGAGTTTGCAACAAAAGATGTGCCTAGCTTTATAATGCACAATTCTACTTTGAAATCTACACTTTAAATAGGCAATGAGACCCTATGCTCATTTTCACTGACTTTTGATCAGTCATGATTATGAAAAGCATATACCTCCACAAAGCATTCTTAGAAAGGGGAATATCATATACATCACAAACAAGAGAAAAGACTATCCCAGATTACAAGAAGAAGAATAATTATTTTCCTGACAGTCACTAAGGATTTTTAAAAAGTCATTACACATAAATGTTGATTATGCACCTCACAATTACCATAGTTTAATCAGTTGAAGAGAGAAATTTTTCTAGTTACACAAGTCCCCATCTTCTCTAATCCTAGTAATACTAAGGCAGTGGTTCTTATAAAATATTTCTTATTTATTTGGTTTTGATGACTAAGAATTGGCCTAGACTTTAACCAAGTGAAGAGTATAAAGGATGCCCCCAATGTTCTTCTGTCAAAGAGGTGGTGATAATGAGTGAACAGAGTGTCTCATCTCTGTTCGACTCCTGGAAACTTTGCAAACTAGGCAGAGCTTGTATGAGTTTTGAAATCTCTTTTCAGCACTGATTTAAGGATTTGAGAGAACAGCAAAGAGAAGATGTTATTAACAAGATGAAGACTTGCTAGTATGTATGTCAGGTGGCAGCGATTTGGCTGTAAAAACAGAGTATTACAAATATCTTATATAAAGGACAATTAGATTATCAGGAATGACAGAAAAAGTAAAAAACTAGCAGTCGATTTTAATTCCACACCCAGAGCCAAGAACCTGAATTAGCCAATCACTAGATAGTGGGATTTCATCCCCACATCACAACATTAAGTATTATCCAAGTTTTCAGTGTTGTAGGGAAGGAAGCCAGATAATCCCTTAATACTTTCCAAACTACCATAAAATAGAAGCTGAAATGACGTGTAGCCATACGGTATTTACCTGTGGAAGCCCAGGTTGCTCTCACCTCCCTGGGGCCCCTACCCTACTTGGAGGGGGGTTCAGCATCCCTTCCTGGGCCTTCCCAGCACCTAGCCCAAGCACCCCAGACCGGATCACACCCCCCCCCCAACACACAGGATTGCAAACTCAGGCTCTCAGGGAGGTCCCACTTTTATTTTGGCGGAAGTTTTTCAGGGATAACTGCCTCCAATACAGTCTAAAAACTTTACTATTCATGAGGGTGAACTCAGACCTTTAAGGGAGATCAAATTTAAACAGATATCGATTTTTTTGTTGTCCTATTTGTTTCTGTTGGTGATTGAACAGTTAACAGAACTGTTCAAACATTTCTGCATTGCAGGGTAATTTTGCTTAGCTCCTAGGGCAGGAAATCCTTTCTCATTATTCTCAGAGCCTAGCTTTCCTTCCCATATGTCTATTCTCTGGGATACCTATAAAAATAAATAAGATCGTAGCTTAGTGATAAATCAGCCATGGAACAATGTGCATAGTAATACATGATAATATTCATGTGCTATATATGTTAAAACTTACATTTTTAATATTCTAAAATTTTTTACTTTTAATTTATTGAAAAACCAACCTTCTGGAAATATCCTAGAAATGTATTTCAAAATAAGATGTCCAAGGACTTTACATGTTTCAGTCTAAAACTGTACACCTTTTTGTTAATTTTCAAGGTCTTTCATGAGATGGACCCTTTGGCTACTCTTTTAACAATGACAAAAAATAGTCTCATACTGCCGGGTGTGGTGGCTCACGCCTGTAATCCCAGCACTCGTGAGGCAGAGACAGGAGGATTGCTGAGTTCGAGGCTTGCCTAGGCTACATAGTGAGCTCAGGGCCAGCCTGGACTAAAAGCGAGACCCTGTCTCAAAAAAAAAAAAAAAAAATAGCCTCATACTGCCTCTCTCTTAGATGTCTGTTCATGTTGGCCTAAGCTCAAACACTTGTCACTTCAAAGTTATTTGATCTTCTCATCTTTAGATAATAGTTTTCCTTTGTCACCATTTATGTATAATGAGGACACTAGACTGGAAAAAATAGCTACTCACTTATCCAGTCAGTGTATCAATCTGACTTTTACAAAATCACACCTGTACTTGGGAAAGTGCTTAAATGTACTCAGAATTTCAGTAGGGCTTGTCCTTGCTGAAGCTATAAGAAAAAAACAATTGGAAGATGGTCATCAGATTGTAGAGTTTTGTTTTTGTTTAAGTACGTAAGATGGAATTGCCTTTGTCATGCCTGCAGCTTTCAGAGGCAGCAATAACGTGACAGTGCAGAAGAGGATGGAAACTGGCATCCTGCGTTTGAGTGACAGTGGCCTCTCTGTCTCTCCCACCCTCAAAGCCCACCCTGGTGATGGCCATAGGCTCTGCTCAGGCTCTGACTACTGGACACTGGGCAGTCATCTTAGGAGAGTACAGTTTCAACTGACTCAAGATAATGTAACAGTTGTTTCATTTAAATTCAAAAGGGGATCTACTCTATAAAGGCAGACTTAAAATAGTTTGAAACCAGGATGAGATCAATTTTCATGTCCAGTGATCATGTAAAACTGGCTTTCTCCTCACCCCCAGCTACTGTCACTAACACCATGGGGACCTTTCAAGAAACATCTTTTCTTTTCCTTTCCTTTCCTTTCCTTTCCTTTCCTTTCCTTTCCTTTCCTTTCCTTTCCTTTCCTTTCCTTTCCTTTCCTTTCCTTTCCTTTCCTTTCCTTTCCTTTCCTTTCCTTTCCTTTCCTTCCTTTCCTTTCCTTTCCTTTCCTTTTTCCTTTCCTTTCCTTTCCTTTCCTTTCCTTT
>PVIC010054414.1:0-11558 GCA_004025085.1 Thryonomys swinderianus | reverse complement strand
CCTGCCTCGCAAGCACAAGGTCCTGAGTTTGATCACGTTAACCACATACAATTCTAGGCGTGGAGACTCACTCCCACCAGCAATCAATATCACATACCATAGTGCCGGGCGTGGTGACTCACACCTGTCATCCCAGCACTCGGGAGGCAGAGACAGGAGGATTGCTGAGTTGGAGGCTTGCCTGGGCTACATAGTGAGCTCAGAGCCAGCCTGAGCTACAAAAAAAAAAAGGAGGCCCTGTCTCAAAAACAACAACAACAACAAAAAATACTGCAAATGTAGTGGTTTAGACTGATTTGATGTTAAGCTGTTAAACTTTCATTCCTGGAATAAAGCTCACTTGATCATGATGTATTATCTTTTAAAGTTTGTTTTTAACTTCAAGTTACAGAGACTTTAGAACTTTTCTATCTATGCTATTGCTTGTATTTTTATTTATTTAAAAGCTCTTCGCCTGCTCTTGGTATTACAGTACGAAATGCTGGACTTGAGAGGTATGGTTCTACCCTCCGCTTTCTGGAAGCGTTTGTAGAAGATAAATATCATTTCTTTTTTAAATGCCTGATAGAACTCACCAGTGAAGCCACGTAGGCCAAGAGCTTCTCTAGGGATGTTTTAAAACTACAAATTCAATCATTGTACTGGGTATAGGGCCATTTAGTTATTAGTTGTTCAAGTGTTTGATTTCATTTCAGTTGTTGAATTTATTAGTAACAAGTTTCCAGTAATGTTATTATCACTTAGAATCTCAAGACTCTAGTTAACGTTGCTTCTCACATCGCCTGTATTTGTATCTGTGTTTCTGTCTTGTCTGATCAGACTTGCTGGAGGTTTAGCAATTAATCAAGGACAAGCTTTTGATTTTCTTCAGTGTCTTTGTTCTGCTTTTATTGATTTCTGCTCTGATCTTTATTTTCTTTGGGTTTCATTTGGCCTCGTTGTTTAATTTTCTATGATAAGAATTCAAGTCCTTGATTTGACAGCTTTCTTCTTTCTATTATAAGTGCTATAAATTGTCTATTTCTTTAGCTTAATATTATCCTCTTTGATATGCTGTCTTCCCCTTTTCTTAGTTCCAGATATTTTGTAGCTTTCCGTTGGAGTTCTTTGAACCAGGGGCTGTTTGAAAATGTGTTGCTTTCCAAATATTTGGAAATTTACTAGAATATTGCTAATTTTTAATTTAATTGCACGGTGTTTAGGGAATGGATGTTCTATGATCTGAATCCTTTTTAATTTTTGATACTTTTTTCAGGGCCAAGAATATAGGCTACTTTGGTAATAAAATGTGATTTTTAAAAAATAAAATGGAGTACTATGTAGCCATAAAGAAGGATAAACTTGAGACATTTATATCTAAATGATGCACTTTGAGACCATACTCATGGGTGAAATAAAGAGGACATAGATGAGTACACACCATATCACTTCTCTGGTATAAGAAACTTAAGGTGTAAATGAGGTTCAAAATGTGTAATAGGTATTGTGAAAGAAGAAGAAAATATTTAGAGGGGAAGGAGAACTGGTGGTAGTGGGGCAGGAGGAAAGCAAAGAAGGGAAATAAAAAATTTGAAGATAAAAATGAAAAAACAGCCAGGCTTGGTGGCTCAAGCCTATAATCCCAGTACTTGGAAGGCAGAGACAGGAGGATTGCTGAGTTCCAGCCTTGTCTGGGCTACATAGTGAGCTCAGGGCCAGCCTGAACTACAAAGTGAGACCCTGTCTCCAAAAAAATAAATAAATAAATAAATAAAATAAACAAGAAAACACAGAAACAAAGCTTATGTATAAAGGGGAAGTGGGTGATCTGAAGCAAGGGCAGGGGAAGGGGAAAAAATGTACTCGAACATATCTTTACGACATACTCATACACAGATATGTAAATATCATATCTTTTCTCTGGTATGAGAAACTCAAGTTGTAAATGTGTTCTAGAATGCGTGATCGATATTGTGAAATAGTAAATATTCAAAGGGAAATGGAGCTTAAAAGTAAATAATGAGGAAAGAAAAAATTGATGGTAAAAAAGAGAGGAAACAAAGCTTGTGTATATAGGGGCGGGGGGGGCGATAGGGTGGGTAGAGGAAGGGGAAAAATGAGAATTAAGTTGTGTCATATACTGGTACAAATTCTCAATGTGGTGTGTAATTGTGATGTGTATATATAATGTACCAATAAAAAATTAATACAAAGAATCAGATAAATCATGTACACAGTACAATGACAAATATGATCAAAATGTATACCTAAAATATACCAATAAACTCAATAAAGGAAAAAATATATAATCAGGGTGCTTAGACTATTTATGTTTAATATGATTATGGGTATGATTTGATTTAAATATACTATTTTATTATTTGACTTTTGTCCCTTTTATTTGCCCTTTCTTTCTTTCTACCCCCTTTTTTATTTAGTCAAGCTTTTACGATAGTTTTAGTTTTTTGAGGCAGGATCTCGCTTTGTAGGTCAGGATGGCCTTGGACTCACTATGTGGCCCAGGCAAGCCTCAGACTCAGCGATCCTCCTGCCTCTGTCTCCCGAGTGCTGGGATGACGGGCGTGAGCCATCACGCCCAACTGTGTTATTTTTCTACATGTAACTTCTACACGTGCTATAAACCCTACAGTACATCGTGGTTATCTTTGCTTTCAAAAGTAAATCATCTTTACAAATATTAAATAAAGATAAACATTTTTATGTTTACTCCCACGGTCACTACATCAGCTGTTCAGAGCTCTTCCATCCCTCAACCGAGACAGTCTCGCGAGAGTCACAGTTCGAGAAGTTCTGCTTCATGCTATGAGCAAAGCTAGTTTATCTTGTCTTCTTGTCAAGAAACTAGAAGAACCAGCGATTAAAGACCTTGATGATCATTAATAATTCAGTATTGCAGAGGCAATAAGAGGACACCATCCCTCCTGAAGATCACCGAGTTCCTCGAAATTTGCTGATTCATTTCCTTATTTGCTAAATACCTGATGCTTATGTCCTGTCTTTTGTTTGTTTGTCCTTTTTTTTTTTTTTGTGGTACCGGGGATCAAACTTGGGCCCTTGTGCTTCCAAGGTAGGTGCGGTACCACTTGAGCTAAATCCCCGCCCCCTTCTGTCCTATCTTGCACCTGGAATAACTTTTCTCTGACCCGCACCGTTTGATTTTGAAGCTGCCGAGAGGAGTTGGGATAATAAGGTCACTCATCACCTCGGCAGCTCCTTGGCACTGACTGCCTTCGTCCCCCGGGGAAGCCAAAACCTGGTACCTCGGTGCTGTGAGCTGCAGGTGCTGGCAACAGACAGCCCGGCAGACGACCGTGATGAGCCTGGCACTCGCAGAGCAGTCTGGAGGCGAGAGAGGAGATGGTCATGTTGTAGCCTCAACATGGAGGCAAATGTGAAGCTGGTACAGAAAGCTGATATAAGAGGGCTGAGTGCCCATGGCATCCTTTTCCCATTCGCCAGCTGTTTGCTCTTGGCTGTACTGTGAGATAAGCTTGTTCTGATCTGATCGTATCAGACACACGCAGGTGGGCAGACATGGCGAGGCCCTGGCACAGGCAACTCATCTAGGCCGACGTAGGAGGGCAGGTGTGCAGCAAGGTGCCTGTCCCCACCTCTGCTTGCGCCATAAAAGCTGAATATCGCCATGGGCCGCTAGGCTTCTGGCTGATGCTTCTTATCTCCTTCTTTCCAGAGAGCCTCGCAGACATTGACTAATGAGCAATACAGTCTTGGCTGAAGCCGGGGAAGCGCTTCCGCCAAACTCAGTGAACACGTCCTGACCGGCACGAGGCAGCGTGCCAGCGTGCCAGTGAGAAGAGTGGCTCTGAGAAGCGTGACCTGTGCCCAGATCCCCGAGGTATTCAGATCAGGACAGAAACAGTTCCAGATGACCCAAGACAAATCGTCGTATTTAAAGAAATGACTTAATGAGGCAGTGGAGCCCACGCTAGAGGAAGACTGGAGATGGTAAATTAACGGAGAGCAGAGTGGATACAGACTAGTGACACCCTGGTGGACAGGAGGAAAAGGACACGGGATCATTTTCAGTTAGGAGGAAGTCCACAGAAGCGGTCAGGTCAAAACGCAGTGAACCAGTTTGCAGGAGACAACACCAAGTGCTTTGGGCCAGAAACCAAGCATTTCGTGTGGGATGGGGGAGGGGCATAAGAGGACGTCCATGGCTTTCAGAACGGAGATGTTGCATGGCACCACAGACAAAGCCTTGCCCCTTGATTGGGTCACTGACTGGCACGTAGCCCTGAGCAAGTTCATCTCACTCCTCCAAATCTCAGTGCCTCCATCTGCATAATAGGAAGAATAATTCTCGATTCCTTCAAAGGGTTGTTATAGGATTAAATAAACTATCACGTGGGCCAGAGATTTAGCTCAGTGGTTTCAGCGCCTGCCTCGCAAGCCCAAGGTCCTGAGTTCCATCCCTAGTAACCACATACAATGCTGGGCGTGGAGACTCACACCCACCAGCCATCAATACCACATACCACAGTGCCGGGCGTGGTGGCTCACGCCTGTCATCCCAGCACTTGGGAAGCAGAGGCAGGAGGATTGCTGAACTCGAGGCTTGCCTGGGCTCCATAGTGAGCTCAGGGCCAGCCTGAACTACAAAGCGAGACCCTGTCTCAAAAACAAAACAACAACAACAAAAAAATGAACTATCACATAGCAACTAACCACCCAGCAGTATGTGGGAGAAAGTAAATATTTTATAAATATTAGCCAATAATGATGGGAGTTTCATCTGGAGCCGGGTTGATTGGGACTGTCCCTTAAAGAGAGTCGGTGACATGTAAGACCTAAGCTATTTCCACGAGGTACCTGAGGCCTCAAGACTACGGCCAGCTGGGGGCCCGTGGCAAGCTGTGGCGTTCCAGGCTCTCTGTTTCCTACCACATTACATCACAGCTTGTGCTTAGAAAGCCAGGAATGGTGGATGAGACCAATTAGGCTCCGAATTGGACCGATTTGAACTCATTTTTACCTTAATTTGTTCTCATCCTTTTGATTGTGGGTAAACTGTGATCTTTTGCTCAGGATCCCTTCGCCAGCCTCTCTAACCAGCTGGAGGGGCAGCAGTGAGGCCTGGCGGTCGACAGTGAAACCGCCTCACGCGTCCCTCGAAGTGCTGGCCGTCAGCCCACACCTCCGACCCAGCCAAGCACTCGCTGGCCAGGATTCAGGTCAGCAGAAAGTGATTCACTGTTGTTGTGCCTTTAAAGAAAGCAGGAGAATCACAGGTTTTAATAAGCATATTTAATTGGGGCTTTTTCTTAGCAGAAGAGACATGTCCTCTTGATGTCTGTCATACGAAGAGGGATGATGAGAATCCTCATGACCCAAGCACAGCAGGGTTCATCTCAGCCGCTGCAGACCAAGCTGTGTGGAACCTCTAGCCTGTCAGGAAGAGACAGCTCTAGGACGGAGTCCGCCGGAGAAAGGGGGCTCTGTCCTTACAGGAAGCGGGGGTGGGGCTCGGGTGGCACAGGCAGGATCCTTTTCCTTGGAGCCATGATGTGTCCTTTCTGTTTGAGGTTTTCCAGGTGACCAGAAATATTGCAGAGGCCTCTGAGTTATAAACTGGCTCTCATGGCTTTCTCGGCTTGGTTCGGGAGAACAGGCCAGAAAGAAACTGGATCGAATGTAATTCAGATACGTACATGTGCATCCGTGCTTGCGACATGCAAGGTAGGAAAGGTGTTTGCATACACTGTGTGGGAATGCAGGTGACATGGACCCTGCCCTCCAGAAACTCAGGGTCCACCTGCAGAGCGTGTTGTGCTACTCTGATCACGGTGATTCTCTGTTTGCTAGATACAGCCCCTGACTCATTGGAGTGGAAGCCCTTAGTGAAGCTACACTATACCTAGCTTTCTGGTCCTCATAATACTACACATACCTACTGGATTCAAATTAAGCTGATCTACACTCTCCCTCCCTCTTTCTTCTTCTCAAAAGTAAGGAAAAAAAATAGACATGAGTGTCATTGGAATCACATTATATTTATGGTAATACTCTGGAGAGAAGGCCCTTATGCCTTCAAAGATTCTCTTTATCCCCAAATCAATAATTCTTCAGTACTGGAAGATATGTAACAGCTTTTGTCAATAACTTTCCTTTATCTAAATTACTTTGAGTTGACTTTGTTTCCTATAGCTCAAGAGAACTAAATTATGAAAGTAATATGATGTAAGAGAAGAGGATGACCAGTTTAAAATTTGTGGAAATAACTCAGGATTAGGAGTTCAAGAAAGGATGGGAGATCTTTCTTTCTTTTTCTTTTCGATTTACTGTCCCCTTCTTCCTTTTGTTTTTCTTCTCTTTCTTATCCATCTTCTCCTTTTCATGTACTTCCCTTCTTCTTTCTTATCCCTTCCCTTTCTCCTCCTCTTCCTCCTTCTCCCTCTTCCCCTTGTTCCCCTTCTTTTCATTCTCCTTTTTGGAAATGGAGAAAAACCATAGTTCAAGCTCACCACGAACTCCTAGGCTCAGCCAATCATCTTACTTCAGCCTTCAAAGTAGCTAGACCTAGGGGCAACGTCACTGTGCCTGAGTTTCAAGTTTCTGAAAAATGTAAAGGAAGGCTTTATGGTTAGTGATAGTCTTTGACAAGACGTCAGAAATGCCAAAAATACTATACAACCACGAATCTTGATATCTACTGAAAGTGTTGTGAAGAAAAAGAAATTCTAGCTTTGACATCAGAACTAATTTTCTGGTTCTGTTTCAACTACTAAGAACCAGGGTGGAAGTTGGGTGTGGTGGTGGGTGCCTGTGAACCTTATACTTGGAAGACTGAGGCACAAATTTTAACTCACTGAGAGTTCAAGGCCAGCACGAATAGCACAGAAATACCCTATCTAGAAAATGTAACTTTTCCCCAAAGAACCAGCTTGGTTGAATATCTTGCTCCTTCTCTTGAACCCTTAGTTTCAGTGTATGTAAAACACAGTGGATAGAATTAATCACCAAGTCCTCTTCTAACTCTGTGACATTGGCTTTTAGAAATGACAGACTATGGGGTCCGTTGATACATGAACTAGTGAAAGCAGTTCCAACACCCTGGAGGATATAGACGAGATAAAGGAAAGGGAAAATTAATTTATACAACAGGATTTTCCAATAAATGCATCTGCCATAGGTATTCTTCAAATGAAGCTTACTGGGAGAGCGAAAACATATTTTGAGATAACACTTTGTGTGACCTCATTAGAGGAAAGTTTAGTTTGTGTAACACAATATGGATGCAGCCCACACCACATGCCAAGTAATGTGCTGCACACAAGAGTTTAAGAGCTAGACGAAGACAGAGGTCTTTTATTTTTAGCTCTCTCAACAGTTACTTCACGGGTCTCCTTTCAGTATATGTTCCTGATAATTTTGACTGAAGAAGAAGACATTTCCATAAATAATTATTGGTGGAAATAATTGCTTTTGAGGGGATCGAGGTTGTTCCTGTGTTTTAAAAATATTTCGTTTTTATCTTTTTTTTGAGAGATGTTCCCCATGTTAGTCTTGAATTCCTGGACTCAAGCGGTTCTCTTGCCTCAGCCTCCCATGTAGCTGGGACTACTGGGACTTGCCACCTTGCCCAGCAGTGAAAGTCTTAAATAATATCTGAATATTTTGAATGCTCACTCTGTCATTGCACTAACTGCTTGGATTTCATTGTCTCATTTAAGTCACTTAACCCTGTAAGGCTAGCACCATTATTATCCACAATTTATCAAGTAAGAAATTGGATCTCAGAGAATGCTTTTCCCAAATTGCTCTTCACCTTTGTCACGCCTGCCTTTAATGTCTGTGGTCTGGAGAGGGCACAGTGAATTATTGCAGGGCAATATCTGTGTCATACTTAAGATTCATCAAGTGCTTCCTGTGGGTGAGGAGCTGGGTGGAGAGTTTATAGGTTAAGGTAACGTTTTGGAACCTGAATACAAAGACAGTTTTAGATTCATGACTCTTTGGAACTTTCAAAGCATTGAATTTTTCCCCAAACAGAAAGTATCGTGAGTTCCTTACTACTTAGATGGTCCCTTAAGTTGGTTGAAACCTAGAAAAGCTTCAGGAAAGCGTGAATCTTTGCCCTAGGGAAAGGGAGTTGGCATCAGAAACCCAGGAGATCTCTTCAGCGCTCTCCTATGAAATGCTGAGGTTGACTATTTAAGAAATGTTCCACAAGGGAAACATAACTCTTAGACCAATCAGAAAACCTGTCATGGCGTATTATCACCAACAGCCATGAAATCACATGACTTCTATCTTGCGCAGAGTGTAAATCAATAAAATTAACACAATGAACTTAAGCCCCGCTTTTTATTGAAAAAGGAGGGGGTGGGGTGGCATCTATCACATGCGTGCACTGTGCAATGAATAGGCCTCCTACAGTTCAAGTGAAGGATTGATTTTCGCTATTTTCAATGCAAACCTTGTTCAGTTATTCCTTCTGCACATGATTTTCCCTGAGTGCGAGACAAAAGCCAATGCTTCAGCGTTTTTCTGAAGCCAAGAAAAAGGTCATGGCTTAAAACTCAAACAGTTCCTTGGCTACTGAGTTTCCACTTTTGGGCTAGATGCTCTGTGTGCCTCAGCTCACCGTCAGCCCCTGGATTTGTACTAATGCAGCAGGTGAGTGTGCAACAAGCTATTTTCTTACCTTAAAAGGTCATGAATGAGACTTCTGACATTCATATTCCGGGGACTGTACAGTGTTCCATGGGTTGAAGTTCAAATGCGTGAATGCATCTGAGATTATGTGGAAATTTCCAGAAGGATTACGAGAGATTAAATAAACTAAGACTCCAAAGTTCATATTTAGTATTTCTATTATTTAAGCTATATTTATTCTCAGCAGGTCACCGTGGTCACCAGGCCCAGCTGCTTTATGGACAGACAGAAAAACTGAAGGAGAAATGTATTTACTTTTGCAGGGTCACTTGGAGGTAGCAGGAGCGCTGGGCTGGAGTGAGCCACAGAAGAGCTCGTGTCCACTCCGGGGCTCTTCCAGTTCTCTCAGGCTCATTCATCATGTCCACTCTGCTGCACCGAGCCTGCGCTGCGGAGCCGGGCAGCGATTCTCTTATGTGAGTGTCTAGAAGATACAGGAAGTGGCAAGGGTCCCTACCCCGGGTCTCAGAACTGGGCCAAGTGAGTGCTCAGTTAGAGTTGACATCTCAGAAGTTTCTGAGGTTCATTGCTACTTCTCTGGCCAATCAGCTTTGGATAAGGAAGAGCCTTATCCAATGAGTCACTGCTTAAAGGCACTGGGGACATGGCTAAGATGTGGGTCGAGTCTCCAATTCTGGATTTTTGTGTGGATTTTTTTTTTTTTCTGAAAGGGAATGAGGAAGAGGTTTGTATCAGTGGAAAAAGAGATGAGGAAAAAGGATTAGACTCCAGGCAGAAGCTGAGGGAACTGTTTCCACAGAGTTCTCTGAACATAGGTACGAACAAAGGTATCTTCATGAGTTCAAGTGACGTGGGGCACTTTCCTCAACCTGTATGAAGATCCTGTTATCCCCTTAGAGTCTGGTAATTAGGGAATTGGGGAATCCCCAGGAGAAGGCATTGGAAGTCTTGCTGAAGGACCAGGTACCATGGGTCTGTCTTGGGGCACTGTGGGCAGGAGATGACACTGGTAAAAACACGTGAGCTCACTCACGCAGCCATCCGTGGGCCAAGGGAGGACTGTGTAGTGGAGTCGACTCCTGCTGTCTGCTGATGTGTGTAAGGGCCTGAGAAACAGAGCAATTAAAGTTAAGACACACTGTGGTCAAAGACACGGGACAACACAGACCAAGAAAAACTGCCTCGTTGTCTATTTTTCTCAGTTGCCTAAGGCTGCTCCTTAGGAACTCCCTTTCAAGACTATTCTGGAGGTCCATTATTTTAAAATACGTAATTAAGTGGCCAAGCACAGGGGAAAAAAGTGCATATGATTTGCTGTCAACTCTAAGCCTTTTGGTTCATGATTGGTTTGCTTTTAAACATTTTAAAATTGCATTTCATTGCTATCTACAAATTGCAAATCTCTATAAACAGATGATGCAAAGTACACAGCTATGAACAAGACAAGGTCCCTGAGTTGCAGATTCTAGCAAAATGGGCCAGAAGGCATATTCACGGCGGCTGCCACGGAAGGCTGTTTGTGCCGCGAGGCTGGAGTAACACAAAAGCAGCAATCCCACCGTGCGGGTGTCAGCGAGGCTGACTCCATGGAAAGCTGACGTCTTCCTTGGACTTAAAAGCCATCCAAACAGTGCGATTTATTTTCATTCAAGAAGATTATTATAATTCTATCGAGGTGCACACGAATCTCTGATAACACCATGTTTGTTTCTATAATGATATTTGTTCAATAAGCCCTAAAAATCATGCCGGTTATCTCCTGATCTGAATGCTCCTTGGTAGATACCAATTCCCATTTGACCAGCCTTGCTTCTTCGCCATTCTCTGTACAGTTGTTAAGTATGAGGGGCCTCAGTAAACAGCATCCTTCTTGCTCAGTTTGGTTCTGGTAAAGGACAATTAAGACTTTAAAAGAAGGGAAATTGGAGGCCAACATCTTATTTTTCTTGTCCATGAGGCAGATGTCAGAAAATGTTGATTCTATTTTTTCTTTCTGGGCTGATAGGCTTACTAATACTGAATCCCAGAAACAGGAAGCCTTCCTTACACCATCCCTGCCTGCTTGAAAATGCCTGCTGAGTTGAGAATGTTTGTAAAGCTCAGAACATGGAGAAATAGATTCATGCTTCCTGTAGAAATAATCAGATTCAAAGATGAAGAGGGGCCGGGCGTGGTGGCTCACGCCTGTCATTCCAGCACTCGGGAGGCAGAGACAAGAGGATTGCTGAGTTGGAGGCTTGCCTGGGCTACATAGTGAGCTCAGGACCAGCCTGAACTACAAAGTGAGACCCTGTCTCAAAAAAAAAAAAAAAAAACCCAAAAAAAACAACAACAACAACAACAAAAAGATGAAGAGGGGAGATGAAGGCTGAGATCAGAGGGACTCGCTTTTTGGTTTTAACCGGTTGGGTCTGTGGCCTGTTTCCCATCGAGAGGAGTAAGGAGTGGAGAGCTAGTGAGGAGGCTGGTCGTGGGATGGATGAGCCGAAGAAGTCTTTTTCATTCTCCACACCCATCACAGCAACCCTGAAGAACATGTTGCAGTCATGACAGAAGAATCATATTTATGTCATTCCCATTTGAAAAAAAAAAAACAACTGAAGACAGAAACAGAATGGAAAAAAAAATCCCTCTTTTGAAAAAACCAAACAAAGAGGACCACAGAGATACACGGCTTTGTTCTCTCCTCGGTTCCCTGAAGGACCTTCCTCCATTTTATGTACCCAAATACTGGTGACAGAAATCCTTTCTCAGGAGTTACATCATCATTAAAATCATAATTCAGTGCATCTTGTTAGGCAGAAAGGCCTTCTCTCAAGACACCAGGAGGCATTAGAGGGTGAGAGTAGACTGGTGGTTGACAGAGGCTGAGGAGAGTGGGGGAGGGGGAGGACAAGGTGAAGAGTGGGTACGGAGTA
>PVIC010054413.1:0-11554 GCA_004025085.1 Thryonomys swinderianus | reverse complement strand
CGGCACGGCGGGCCCGGGGCTGCTGGGTCCGGTCCGTCCGCCGCAAGCTCCCCGGTCCGCTGGGCTCACGGCACGGCGGGCCCGGGGCTGCTGGGTCCGGTCCGTCCACCGTAAGTTCCCCAGTCCGCTGGGCTCACGGCACGGCGGGCCCGGGGCTGCTCTGGTTTTTGTTTTTGGAGCGCCAGGACCTTGCTTTTGCCAGGCAGACATGATGCCACTGAGCTAAATCCCCCACCCTAGAGTTCTATTTTTTTTAAATTTTTTTTGACACAGCCTGTCTATGTAGTTCTGGCTGGCCTTAAATTCACAGCAATCCTTCCTACCTCAGCCTCTGAGTTAAGTGCTGGGATTACAGGTGTGTGCCACCACACTTGACTTGGGCTTTAGAGTTGCAAGAGAGTTGTTTTATTTTATTTCATTCTGGTCCTGAAGGGTTACCATTCTACTTCATAGTTCCAAAGTCTGCTCTTATCCTGAGACAGATCCTTGTGGCCATTCTGTGGTACTCTCTGGAGGGATTCAGTGGAAATTTTTCAAACTAGGGAAACAAAAACCAGTAAGATATTGTGACTAGCTCCTCCAACTATCTCTGCCCCTGAGAAAACCTCTCATACTGCAGATCCTGGTGAGGGAGGGCCAACATAGTCTGTTTGCATGAAAACACCTGCTGTCATTTGAGTGGCAGGATGTCAGTCACAGAACTCTCTGCTGCATTTCCTATAGGTTAAGGAGCATAAAAAACTGGCTCCAGAATTTCTGCAAGTCAGCATGATAACCTTTGTGAGGGAAAAAAAAAAAAGTACGATAACCTCTGTGCTTCTGAGAGAAACAGGGCATGAAGGGTTAACTGGACCAGGAGATTCCCGTCATTGCATGAGGAGAGGCCATTTTTCATTTCACATGAGCCTTGGAAGAGGAGGAAAGATGCATATGTGTGTCTATGGTGTTGGGAGGCAGCTGTCAGGGAAGGCCACAAAGCCAGGGCGGGGGGGGGGGCACTAAGAGTGATGTAGCTGGGGACCCAGAGAATGGATAATGCTAGGAGGGCATAAAGGTCCTTGGAGTGAGGAGGAACTGACAAACTGACAATGATGACCCTACACAGAAGAGCTATAAAGGGGCCACTGCCGTTGGCCACATTTCCTTACCAGTTGATCCAGTGTCCCAGTTGGGCCCCTTGGGCTGGACTAATAATGTACGTGCCCTACTACAATGCCAACACATCAAACACACCACCATTAGAACAGGATCATTTTCCTCCAGGCAGCTGCTTGCTGCAATCATTCTGCTGATTAAATTTCATTCTGGAAAGTACTGCACAGACATTAATCAGGTGTCACAGCCACTGTATCCTATAGAGCCAAAGCCTCTCTGACCTTTAAAAACACACAGAACAGTTGCTAGAACACATCTCCCCAGAGAGGACAGATCCGCAGGCCAGCCCACAGAAATTCACGCTGTCTTGCCCCTTCCAGAGGATCTTGCACTCCGCTGAAGGAGGCAAAGAGGAAGCGAGACTGTTTTGACATTTGGCCTGAGGGACTCTGGTCAGCCTTCTGTCTCAGGGATACCATCAACCTCAACATGTGTGGATTTGAAGGCCTGGAGATGTTTTCTCATTCCAAAATACCTTTTAAACGGGGCTGCTCTACTTCCTGGCATTTTCATCATAATAAGCACTCTTCTCCCACTGTCCTCTCTACAAATGTGATTTAGGTAAAATAAAATAAAACTTGTTTATTTGGAAGAAATAATTCATACGTAACAATGGCACTTTGCAATCAGAGCATTTTTCCTCACACTCATCATACTTTCCCATATGTTATCTCGTTTCATCTTTACATCAACCTTGCACAAAAGATATTACTGTAATCCCCACTTTACAGATGTTAAAATGGAAGCTCAGAGAGATTCCTTGATTTGGCCAGAGACCTAGTACTACAAAACAGTGTTCTGAAGTCAAACCGGAAGCACCTTGTGTCATGCTAATACAAATGAGTGGTGGCAGCTGAGAACTCTAAAAAGACAAGGGTTTTAATGGGAGAGGGAGAGCAGGCAAAGGGTGAGGAGGTCACCTCCCAGCAGAATATCAAAGAAAGGAGCTGCAGGCAGCCAAAGAGCGTGTTGAAGGTAATAAGCACCTCAGTAAGAGTAAGCAGAGAGGATATGAAGGCACGGAAACAATGGTCTTTTCACCAATTGAGATGCTGGTATAGGTATTCTCCTTTCCCCAAAGCCTAGGAGGCAAATCAAGGACCTTCCTTCTCTACAGTTGAACCTTCTGGCCAACAGCATGGAGAGGTGCTACGTGGAGGTAGAGAGCGGCAATCCGTGCTTGTGCTATGCATGGTCGAGCTCCCCTTGGTGATATGCGCCAGCAGCCTCTGACTGCCCGCTCTCTACATGTTCATTCAAGTCCAGGGCATGAATTCAAAGACAGAGCATTATAACACTGTATCAGTAATGTAAGGCAGTGCTCTGTCCTTAAAAGCACAATGTAATTGAAAATGCAGTGTGTAGTAGACTGCAACTTAATTGGAAAGGATGCCTTGGACCATTTGGGACGCTATAGAACATTTGGCATGGCCATTAAAAACTGTTCTCTAGAGCCCAGGAAACTAATTGCAAATGGTTAGGTAATGCACAGCTGATGGAAAGAAGATTTTTCCTTAAATTGATTCTATGCTATATGTACAGGAATGTTTACCACATCATTGCCTGTAACTATGAAACACTGGAACTAAATTAAAAGCCCAATCAAAGGGGTGGCTAAGTAAATCTTTAAAATATCTACATGACAGAATGTCATGTAGCTAAAAAACAAGGTAAGCCTATATATAGAACATGGAAAATAGGTCCATGAGATGATATTACATTTTTCAAAAGTAACAGAGAATAATATTTATAGTTTGGTTCAAATTTTGTACACTTTCTGTGTTTACAACTGTGCTTGTGTAAGGATACATTTCACGTATACACAGAGGAAAAGTAGAAAATATATTAGACATTTCACAGAGGTTACGTCTTAAGAGTGAAAGTGGTGAGGGAAAAATTTTACTTTTAAATGTATGCAATATTTTATAGTTCGAGGTTTATGTACATGTTTTGTTTTTTAATTGTGTGTTGTTACAGGCAGCCAGCCTTTATTGAACAGCTTCCCACTCACTATAGCACAAACCAGGGAGCAGGACATGAGTTTAGGTGCATCTTAGTAGAACCTCTTAGGAGTCCGGTTGCATTTATTTTAAAGGGTAACACACCTTACATTTTAAAATGCCTTTCAAAAGTACCCTCTCCAGTCACACTTGCTGCTTTCATCTCACAGCCCCACCCCCACCTCGTTCCTTTTCTATCCCAGACAGGTCAGTTTTCCAGAAAGCCGCTCCTTGCAGGCAATCCACAGAGTAGACAGCCCTCTACTGGTGTAATTTTAGGGGCATAGACAGAACCAGATTGGAAAAATACTTACCCACCTACTAGGACCAAAAAGCCTTTCTCACAAACAAAAACTACAAGTTCCCTTGATAGAAGTGACACATTTTTGAAAACTTGCAGTCAGGCAAGGGACACTGAAAATGGAGGGTGTGTGTGTCTAAGGGAGAAGGAGGGAGGAGGAAGGAGAGACAGAGAGAAAGGCAGAGAGGACAAAAACCAATGCAGGTGCATCCAGGCATACACTGCAGTGGGGATAGAATGCAATTTATGAGACATTCACTTGTTTATTTACTCCTATATTGAGGAATTTTAGGTGGAACAAGTGCTAATTTTAATAATACACACTCCTTAATATATTTAAAAGACATAGAAAAGTATAAAAGAAAAGCAATCTCCTGTAATTTCACTACTTAAAGATACAGTAAATATTTAAAAATTTTTCTTCTAGTCATTTTCTCTGCATATGTACCTTTAAATAGAACTGGGATCAAACTATACATGTTTTAGTCTACTGTTTATTAACTATTGTATATTTTCATGTCCTTAAGTATTCAAGAACATGATTTTAATAACTTTATAACATATGCATCATATGTTTGTGGTATCATCTAGTTTAGTATCGTCCTAATTTGGGGCATTACTGGGTTTTTCTGCCCATATTTTTTACTTATAAGTAACATTACCATGGGTCTCCTTACACATAAATCTTAGTCCACAATTCTGTTCCCCAAGAGCAGATTCCCAGAAGCAGAATTACTGGGTCACAGAATGTAAACATTTTTAAAGGCTCTGTGGAGCAGTTTGAACTGGTAGCAAAATCTATTGATTCCCAGAAACTACCAAACACAGAAATTCTCTCCAATCTCAACCTGAACTAAGCAGTTGAACATACACATTTCCACCTGTGACAATGCCACATCTAATTAGGTGTTTAATGAATGTTTTTGACAGGGATAAGGGAAAAAGATGAACAGAGTTCTATAATTAATTACAGGAAGGAAATAGGGCCATTCCAGCTTAATTAAATCCTATTCTACTAATCCCACCAACTGCTAGCTCTGGGAGGTAAACCAGGGCTCTTAACTATGGAAATTTCTCCCCAAAAGATCTCCAAATAGTTCCTCTGGGCTTAAAGCAATTCCCCCTCAATATTCTACAATTTTTCCTAATAAAGAGTAATAAGCATGGTGCATTTTTCTTTATGGGTGCTTTCTTTTAATAAAAATGTATAAAATACCTTAACTATGTTCACTCATAGACTAATCTCACTTTAAATTTTGTGGTTATTAATTTATTACATTGTATTGGTCACTTTCCCCATCCCTGGGACAAGACACTACACTTGCAGCTTCAAGGAGGAAAGGTTTATTTTGGTTCAGTTTTCAGAGGATTCAGTCCAAAGTTGACCGGCTCCAAGTAAAATAGGGCAGGGTAAGAGAGCATGACAGAGGAAATCTGCTCTATCCATAGTGGCCAGGAAGCAAAGAGCTAAGGGAGGAGCTAGGCACAAGAATGCACTCTTCCAAGTCACATCCACAGTGATCCACCTCCTGCAACCAGGCCCCACCGCCTCACAGAACATTCAACTGTGAACTCATCAGTGGATGAATCCATTGATGAGTACAGCACCCTCAATTCCATTTCCTTCCAAACACATTAGACTTCAGGAGATATTTTCGATCTAAACCATAATAAACATTTACTCTAAAATTTTAAAAAGCATTATCTAACTTTTTAAATACAATATTGTCACTAGTATATTCATCACTTCACATATTTTGTTACCTTTTATGTCTTTAAATTAGAAAAATATTAAATTCTATGAAAAAATAATTTGACCTTAAAAAAGACATTACTTCCATCCTGTGGTAGGAAACAGATAACTTTTTTCCAGAACTTTTCTATTATGAATTTAGTAGAAGTATGTACATCTACATCATTTTGATGTTTTGTTAATGCTTCCAATCAATGTATTTTGAAGTAAAAGTTTTTATATTCATGTAATTATCTAGATTTTTTACCACATATTAGTGATCAGAAAAGAAATATAGAATTTCCATTCCCTTTCTGTAGTAGCTAAACAGCTGTCATAATGTAAGTTGTATAAGAATGAACTACTGGGCCGGAGGGTTAGCTCAGAGGTTCCAGCGCCTGCTGTGCAAGCGCAAGGTCCTGAGTTCAATCACTGGTAACCACATACAATGCCGGGCATGGTGACTCACGCCCACCAGCAATCAATACCACATACCACAGTGCCGGGTGTGGTGGTTCACGCCTGTAATCCCAGCACTCGGGAGGCAGAGACAGGAGGATTGCTGAGTTCCAGGCTTGCCTGGGCTCCATAGTGAGCTCAGGGCCAGCCTGAACTACAAAGCGAGACCCTGTCTCAAAAAAAAAAAAAAAAAAAGAATGAACTACTGCTTAGTTTGATCCACTGAAGATGAACTTTTTCTGTGTGGTACTAGTGAAGATGGACTTGATGTGGTGTATTAGAAAGCTATTAAATATAAGCTACAATGCTTAATAAAAATATGTACCATTTTGTTTATTCTAGAAATTTACTTTTTAAAAGGAATGTTTAACTCTTAAAATAATAAAAATAAAAATCTGCAAAAATGCAATCTAACCTGTAAACTATCATTATCTCTGGGGAGTAGAATTGTGTTTTGAGGAGTAATTTCCTGCATTGTGTACACTGCAGTTGTTCAGTAACTAATAAAAAAAATCAGTAAATAAAAAATGTTGTTATGCTCAACAAGTATTTGAATGCCAGCTCTGCACCATACGTAACTAAGTGATAATTATAGAAAATTTGAAAGGTAAACATAAAGAAGACTTTGGAGATGTGCAGCAGAGAATACTAATGAAAACACTGAAGCAGTTGAAGATTTAAGGTGCTTGTGGACTGATACAGTGTAGATTGGTTGTTGGGTCTGCCTTCAGTCTTTGGTTCCTGAATCTGTGGTTCCTGCTGGATGTGCTCAACTAAACTCCAGTTTGGCTTCTTGACTGGTCCTAACTATTCCTGACTGTAAATAACTACTTCTTTTTTAGTGGAAAACCAAGAGGATGTGGAGGCCAGATATTTTACATGCTGACAGTGAGAATGTGCTTTGACATGGATTTTGGAGGACATTTTAACAATATGTATTCAAAGTCATGAAAACATTTGGGCTTCATGATATGTATCAGAATAGAAATAACCTCTAGGAGGGCAACTGGAAAGTGGGATCAAGGGAGCCATCTGGGATTTTGGACAGTTTTTTGTTTGTTTGTTTGTTTGTTTGTTTTTGAGACAGGTTCTCGCTTTGTAGTTCAGGCTGACCCTGAGCTCACTATGTAGCCCAGGCAAGTCCCAAACTCAGCAATCCTCCTGTCTCTGCCTCCTGAGTGCTGGGATTACAGGTGTGAGCCCCACGCCTGGCACTGTGGTATGTGGTACTGATTGCTGGTGGATGTGAGTCACCACACCCAGCATTGTATGTGGTTACCAGTGATTGAACTCAGGACCTTGGGTTTGCGTGGCAGGCGCTGGAACCACTGAGCTAAATCTCCGACCCGAAAGTTTCAATATTATGGGTGGTGGTTACCTATAATATTATATATATAAATATATGAGACTTATAAATATGTCTAGTTTAATATAAATATGCTGATTAAAATTTTAATAATGTGTTTGGAACTTTTGGATCAATAATTCCACTGTACTGTTGTATGCTATGTTTAAAAATGCAAAGATTTAGTTCGTTGTGTTATTTACAGTATTGAAAAACTAGAAACCTCTAAGATATCCAATAAGAGTAGAGTGGTAAGAAAATAATGTTCCATTCACTTAAAAGCCTAATACCAAATATTTCTTATTAGTATTGGAAAGCACAGGGTTGATTGTAGAGAACAGGGAAAGGGTGTGTACCTAGAACTTCTGCAGTTAAGTTCTAGTCTCCTGTGAGTCTGATAGCACAAGGTGAATTAATAAATAGATGGAAATGAAACTTAGAGAAGAAGCTGAGCTTGGGCCTGATCCATGCTCCTCTGGACAGCAAAGACAAAAGACCTGAGCTTACCATACTTTTATTCAGTACATTGGGAACAAGCAATCTAACATGTCACTCAGAGGTCAGTAGTTTTGGTACATTAGGAGTAACAAATATAACGGGTCACTCAGAAGGCAGTGGGTTCCTACATCCTTGAACAATAAAGAATTATGTAGATGAAGGTCCTGGTGTGGTTCTGACCTGGAGCATCACAGCACTTGGGACCACTGGGGTCTTTGTTGTTCCAGGAGGTGAAGATAGAGCCATGTCCAGACATGGCATAGCTGGCTTATAGAGCACTGAATACTAGGCATTGACCAAAGGTGGGAACAACTCTGACCTCAATTAGGGATGTTTGAACTCTTCAAGGTGCTCTATTATTTTGAAGCTCCTCTTTGTCCTTGATCAGCTAAGTCTGAAACTGAGAGGTAGGTGGTAGTAACCAAGACATAGACACAATTGCTGAGATATGTACACATATGTGCAATTATGAATAATTGTGTGGCCACCATTTTAAATATGCATGTGTATATGTGTACATGTGTATATACTTGTAGACATGATCCCTTTGGCCTGTATTCTCAAGTTTGGAATTGGGAATTTGGAATCTGGTACTATGATAATTTAACGAGTCAAATAAATCATCAAAATAGGCAAGTGATTGAGTGTATGGCTATTTCCAGAGTAACTGTTACAGATAGGGTACCATCTGACATTTTTTGTAGTGTCTAAAGGTTTCTGACAAGAGCCTTCATTGGTTTGAAGAAGACAGAGAAATGGGCTGCAGCCTTATTGTTTTCTAAAGTAAAAAGACCTCATTCTGCCCAGTGAACCAGGATAGCACAGTAACAAGTTTCTATTTGGCTTCTTTCAGGTTCTGTAGTTTCTTGGTTGCTCTAGAGAAGCCAAGCATCTCTAAAGAAGGTGCTACACAGTCTTTTCTAGCCTGTATTAAACTCCTTTTCCTCAAAGCTACTTTTACAGAGAAGCATAGTAAGTTAATTATGAAGCCCTCCTGAGAAATCAGTGCTTGTTGCAGGAGTTCTTCACATTAAACACAAGATATTTAGAATGGGAAGAGGGGTAGATAAATAAACAGGACTGAAATGAAATCATCACAAGAGTATAAATATGGGATTTCTCTCTGCCTTTGCGGAGCTTATGGAGACTGATCCATAAGCCAAGCGTACTTGAGGCACGTGCCTCTGCAACAGGGGGCATCTTGCCTTTATCTAGGACATATATCACAGATTTCTAAATCTCATCTGTAATGCAGCACTTCTAATAATACCTGAAACGGCATTGAGTCTGTGCCCTGAAGTGCCCAAATTCTTGACAAAGGGCTTCCTTTTTAACCTTCAGAATCATCTTTTCTTCCTCTGGAAGGTGGGAAAGGTCAAGGGTCTTTGGTACATTTCCTTCCTAGAGAAGGAAACAAAGCTTCACAACAGATTAACAAGGCAGATCTGGAGATAACTATATACTTCCTTCATTTCATGTGTTCCCAGGAGAGTTTCATATTTGACTTGGTTTAGGTTTTCTTGAGAATTAGGGAGACAGGGAACTACCTGCCATAACAAGAAGACTGTTAACCAAGGAGTTCAACAGATCTGGGTTGAAATTGTACATGTGCTGCTTGATAGCTGTGTGGTACACAGGACACTTTCATCCGGGACTCACTTTCTTCATCTATAAAGTGGGGTTATTGATGACTCCTCTTCTTCACTGCATGGCTGCTATGATGAAAAAATGAAGTTCTTGATACGAAACTATCTTGAACAAAAACGGAAATTGAGATGCAGGTCCAGTCATATTTGCTTCAGCTGAATCTCTGTCCAGTGCTGAGGGGACCCTTGGTTCTAGACTTCTCAGATCTGGGGAATAAGATTGTGTCCCTTCTCTCTGTTTCTGGGTGATTTTATACACTCTGGTCACATCCCTTCTCAGCCTTCATCGTTCTAGACTGAAGAGTCTGCATTTGCTTAATGTATCTTCATATGGCAGCCCCCCCCCCACCATCTTCTTGATTATAGAGTGGCCCTTCTCTGGATCATCTCCAGCTCCATTATGTCATTCTGGAAGCACTAAGGCCAGACCGCACAAGTGTGAGTGTGTGTGTGTGTGTGTGTGTGTGCGTGCGCGTGTGTTCCTCTGACTCTGTCCCCCTCCCCAATTTAAATCCTAGAACAGGATGATTGTCCAAGACCCTCTTTCCAAATTACAGCAAAGGCACATTGGCCCCAGGCTGAAGCTTCCTTCTATTTCTCGGCGCAGCCCTGGCCCCAAGGGGCTAAAACGGCTCCCTGTCTGGCTTGGGAGGCTGGGAAGTGGATAACTAGGATGTGGAGGCCGAGGGAGGGGGTCTTGCGCAAGCGCACGTCCCTGCGCGGACCGCCAATGCCGCCGCCTCCAGGAGGAGAGGGAGGGAGGGAGAAGAGGGGAAGGGAGGGGGAGGCGGCACTTGGGCTGCAGCTCTCTACCGGAGGCAGTCTCCCTCAGCGCTCGGACGGACCGGGAGAGGCTGCCGTGGAGTAGGATGGTCTGCGGGGCTCCCCGAGTCAGGGGCGCTTAAAGCAGCTTCGGGGGCTGGAGCGGCCGGGCAGCTTTCACCATGCATCAGTCCCTGACTCAGCAGCGGTCCAGCGACATGTCCCTGCCCGATTCCATGGGTAAGTCTGGCCGCCTTTCCTCCGGGCGGCAGCAGCAAGGAGCGAGTGCACTGCCCTGTACACCGCGTGCGCCCCTGCCATCCCCGGACTCAGAGGGCGGGAAGCGGGTCTAGGGGCTCCGCGTGCCCCAGCGTCAGGGTGGCGGGCCAGAGCCCTAGGGGAGCGGCCCAGCTGCAGCGCGGGCGACGCGCGCCAAGCTAGCGTCGGAGCGTCCTCCCCGGAGTGCGGGTGTGTGCGCGTTCTTGCGAGTGTGTCCACAGACTTGCAGCCAGTGCTCAATCCCAGCTGTGTGGGGCTCCAGACGCTTCCCTTCAACCTGCGCCTTCGCTTTCCCTTCGACGCTCCCTCTGCACGGTCTTCTTCACTTCTAAGAGCTCGAGCCTAAGGGTAATTGAAGAAGCAGGATCCTCGTCCTTGTCAACTCTCTAGAACTGCAGTGGTGGGGCGGGATGGCTTACCCCTCGCTGCTGGGGGGTTTGCGCAACTCTGGGGGATGGGCTGGGGAGAAAGGGGGAGGAGGGTCGGCGGGAGGGGAATTCCTGAGGAATCACTCAAGACAACCCAGCCCTTACCATCTGCAGCGGCAGGATCAACATTCCTTAAATGTGATTCCTATTCCGTGCCAAATGCACGGAATCTGCGCGAGTGAGCGCGAGAAAGAACCCCGAGCGCGAGCCCGCGCATCTCCCGAAGTCGCGCTCTTCCTCTCCGAGCGGAGTGCAGGGGGAGGGGCACCTTTCTACACCTCTCCGCACCGAAACTCGGGACCGCTACCCTCCAGAACCAACTCGGCTGCTCCGCGGAGCCGCTTTTCAGTAGTTACAAACAACACACAAACTCAGTGCCCCTCAGCTGTTAGGCACCTTCCCAAGCCCGATGATTTCATTGGGCGGAGAAATTAATTTGGAGCCCAGGAGAGCGAGAGGGGAGAGTCAAACCATGATCCCACCAAATCTTAAAATTCGCCTCTGATGTGCTTCAAACAAATCGAATTCTGTCTTTCCAATATATTTTTACATTCTGCAACACCCCTCCGACCGAATTCCTGCCGTGCAGTGTGCTTAGGTCACCTGCGATGGACTTGCGGGAACGTCGCGAGGGGAAGGGGCAAGAAGATTGAACGTCTTGTACGAGCTCCTCGTTGCTTGCAAAAGACTCAGTGTCAACAAAATTCGTTCACGGAAGGGGCCCCAGAAAGTATTATCTCCTGGTGGAAAGATCTGGCTTCTCGTTGGTGTTGCATATTCAGCATAAGAATTTACTCTTTTTATTTTTAAGGACGTAGTTTTTTGGAGCAGGATCCAAAGAGGCCAAGAACTCAGTCGGAATGCAGAATGCAGCGGCACCAGCTTCTTTCTGTCTCTCGCTGTCTCTCTCTCTCTCTCTGTCTCTGTCTGTTCCCCCCTCCCTCCCTCC
>PVIC010054412.1:0-11549 GCA_004025085.1 Thryonomys swinderianus | reverse complement strand
GAGTTCAATCCCCGGTTACCACATATAATGCTGGGCGTGGTGGCTCACGTCTGTAATCCCAGCACTTGGGAAGCAGAGACAGGAGGATTGCTGAGTTCGCGGCGGCTTGCCTGGGCACCATAGTGAGCTCAGGGCCAGCCTGAACTACAAAGCGAGACCCTGTCTCCAAAAAGCAAAAAAAAAAAAAAAAAAAAAAAATCCTTTTAGGGGCCGGAGATTTAGCTCAGTGGTTCTGGCATCTGCATCGCAAGCACAAGGTCTTGAGTTCGATCCCAGTAACCATATACAACAATGCTGTAAGTGGTGACTCAGGACCACCAGCAATCACGACCACCAGCAATCAATACCACATACCACAGTGCTGGGCATGGTGGCGCACGCCTGTAATCCCAGCACTCAGGAGGCAGAGACAGGAGGATTGCTGAGTTCGAGGCTTGCCTGGACTACATAGTGAGCTCAGCGCCAGCCTGAACTACAAAGCGAGACCCTGTCTCAAAAAAAAAAAAAAAATCCTTTAAAAAAATATGTAATGGCAGTTTTTTTTTTTTTGCTTTTTTTGAAACAGGGTCTCGCTTTGTAGGCTTGGTGCCCAGGCAAGCTGCCGCGAACTCAGCAATCCTCCTGTCTCTGCCTCCCAAGTGCTGGGATTACAGGCGTGAGCCACCACATCCCCGGAACCACTGAGCTAACCCTCCGGCCCTGTAATGGCAGTTTTAAGAATGTCTTTGACAATTTCGGAAAGTTACTTTTTATTAGCTCTCAACCTTTCAGTGACATCTTTTTAATTTGGGGGGTAAGAAAACAAGAAGTTTCTATAAAGCACTTCTGGTGCATACTAAAGCACAAGGGCTATCTCAAGGCAACACTTGTTCAGACATTTGAGCTGTGAGCCACAGTAGTCATTATCTTCATGGAATACTGTTGTTACTTGAAAGAACAACTGACAAACTACTCACACTTGAGTATATGGCAGATTATTTTCTCAAAAATGAATGAGATGGTGGGTGGGCAGGGATGTGAGTAAAAATGAGAATTGACCTGTGTCACATATTGGTACAAATTCCCCAATGTTGTGTGTGATTGTGAGCTGTGTATATAATGTACCAATAGAAGTTTACTGAATAATGAAAAAAAATGAATGAGATGGTTGCTTCAGGAGAAATTGATAGTATTTATTGTCAAAGATATTCCACAAGCTTTCAAATGAAAATTAAAATTTTGGAAAACTTGTTTCTACTGTAAGCCTGACAAAAAAGTTTTTTTAAAGTTTTCAGGTAAGATAAATGGTATCATTAACAACTATAACCTTCAATTTGCACACTGAAAGGTGTGTTAATATTTTAAATACTTATAATGCACAATGAGCCAGTATCTTCTCAATACTTAACGCAATAAAATAGTATGTAATGATTCAAAGTGCAAGAGAGCCTAGTGGCTCCTAAAAAATACAAGTAATTTGCTGAAAGATCCCCAAACATTTAAAAAATGATCACCTGTTAAATTTTGGTTTAGTACCAAAGAAGAATGTAATCATCAGAAAACATAAGATACTTTACCTTCCAACTATATATGCAAATGTTATATAATATGTAATTTTGGAAGTATTCTTTCCAGAAATTGAAAACCATACACACATATAACAATGGTTATTTACTATTGGTTACTCTAATCCTATCAGTCACTTAAAAACAAAGGAATGATCAATTATTTGCTTAAAATAGTTACACCTTTGTAGTTATAGTCTCATATATTTTCAACAAATATATAAACATAAGGGCTTAATGTATCACAGAACTAAGATTTACCATTGCTCCAAAATGAAAAGTGAAGGAAAATTATAAACCTTAAATCTCTTCTAGAAAAAATAAAGTTAAGAACCATTTCTCTAATATAAAAGGCAATGCCTTTTTATGGAAAATATTGACCTGTAAATTTCAAAAGAAATAATTCAATAACACAGTCCTGAAATTTGTGATAAATACCCTAAATGATATTAGCTTTTTTCTGTACTAGTTTAAGGAATAAAAGTATTTTTAAAGTGAACTGTTCTCACATAAATCTTTCCAGTTAAGAAATATCAAAAAACATTAATTTCAAGAAAGAAAGGGTAAAATGGAAATTGTTAAGTAATGTCCTCACTAAAAAAATAAAGTCCTATTAACATGAATTCTGAGACAGAAAGTTTATATAGCGTAGGCTCATTTAAGAGATAACAATCAGAAGCTGGAGCTTCGGCCCCTTCCAAGTGTACCACCCATTTCTGCAGGCTTACCTTTGCAGTTCATTGAGCCCCCGGGCAGCCGGGAGGCTGGGGTTTTGCTTTAGGAAGTTCTGTTTTAAATTGAGATGGGTGAGGTCTTGGCTATAGAAGAGGTTGGCAGGCAGATGTTCCAGGCTACAACAGGAGAGGTCCACTGAACTAATGCGTTGGGAAGCAACCTAGAAGGGGAAAAAAATAGAGCTTGATTTTAATACTATCCACTTATCCTATCACTTTTTTTCTGTGGACAGATAAAAGATAATCTCATTTGCGGAACAAGATATACTATCTCAGTAGGGACCATTAGTCCAAATATAAACTATGAGATTATCATTTACAACAGAGCAAAACAGAATGCTATAAATGCAGAAAAAGAGTATCTCAAGTGTTTACAATGACCTAGCATAGATGGTTGGTTCCTAGGACCAGAGATTATCCTATTAGATTTTAGTGATCTCAATCATTTTCTTCATGTAAGGGTTTTACTGTTGAAAATTCCCATAGTTAAGAGAATTCAAAGCAAACTAATACAAGACTTTAGAGTGAATACAGAGTTGGGAGACAGATGCTAAAATCTAAACTGAACCTAGAAAAAAATCCTAGACTACATTGATTTAAAACAGCACAAATAGGGCCGGGGATTTAGCTCAGTGGTTCCGGCACCTGCCTCGCAAGCACAAGGCCCTGAGTTCGATCCCCGTAATCACATACAATGCTGGGCGTGGTGACTCATGCCCACCAGCAATCGATACCACATACCACAGTGCAGGACATGGTGGTTCACACCTGTAATCCTAGTACTCAGGAGGCAGAGGCAGGAGGATTGCTGAGTTCGAGGCTTGCCTGGGCTACATAGTGAGCTCAGGGCCAGCCTGAACTACAAAGTGAGACCCTGTCTCAAAAAAAAAAAAAAAAAAAAAACAGGACAAATAAAATAGTGTCAATAGCCTTGTATATATTTTAATAATAAATCATATTATATCCTATGGTTAGATTCTATTTGATAAAAACTTTTCAGGTTGTCACTTCACAAAGTTTCAATGAGATTTTTATAAATTCATTGTGGTTTGCTTCATTATAGCTAAATGTTTACCCAGATATTTAATGCCTTCCTGGTTATATGACTCCCACCACGGCCAGAAACCTAGGGCTAAAACCCAACCTGCACACTGAACACAGAAAATGTACCAGGGAATATATATTTCCCAAATGTCCTTTCCAATATTCTAGGTACTATAATAAAGCATAAGACTCCAGGACACTTTCCACACATGGCTCTTTCTCCTCCCAGAGACCAGGGCAACACTTCTAAGCTTTAGGATTTCTCTCTATATCTTTGCTAAATTTTCTTGATGCTACAATGGCTGCAGAAGTAAATTTGCATACAGTTATACTATGCCGTTACCTGAGGTGAAGAAGAAATTACTGTGCACATATGAAAGTCAAAGGATACTGATGTGAGCCAGGTGTGGTGGTGCACACCTGTAATCCTAGTACTCAGGAGGCTGAGACAGGAGGACCACTGTAAGTTCCAGACCAGCCTAACTACAAATTGAGCTCAAGGCCAGATTGGACTACATAGTGAGAACTTGTTTCAAAACTAAACCCAGGGCTAAGGATTTAGCTCAAGTGGTACCGTGCCAACCTTGGATGCACAAGGGCCCAAGTTTGATCCCCAGTACCACAAAAAAGGAAGAAAGGAAAGAAGGAAGAAAATCAAAACAAAACTAAACCAAAATATGGTGGTGTGAAAAGCATAGGTGAGGTTTATCTTAACTGACATAGAGAGGAAGTCTGAGTTTGCATTTTGGCAATTTGAACTTTCCTTGAATTTTCATCATTAAATAAGAAAAAAATTCCAAATGAGGCCAAATCACCCATATAAACTCAAAATACTATATTTTGGAAAATATATTATTATACTATATTATGAAAAATACTATAGTTTTACTGGACCTAAAAGGTAGGTACAAAAGCCCCAGAGCCACAGCAAGTTGCTGCTCATGGGAAGAAATATGAAAAGGAAATGAGGGTGAAAGTTCCACTAATCAGTGAAATCATTCATGAGAAAACATGCTGACCATCTAATTGTGTGCCAAACCTCATATCCTGAGGTGCAGCAGAAAATAAGACAAACACACTCCCTGCTCTGAATGAATACATAGCAACAGGGGGAGGACAAAAAAGAAACTACATAATAATTGTTATAATAACAGAACATACAAGGGCACCAAACATGGTCTGAGGATCTGAGACAGCTTCCCAGAGGATGTAACATCCAAGCCCAACCTTGAAAGTCAAGTAAAATGATGTGTATATTTTGGATGCCACACATTTTTCTCCACTTTTCTCTGTCACACTTCACACACGTTTGAAAAAAAAAAAAAAACAGCTGTCCACACACGTTATGTTGAGTGGAGTTGCAAAGTATGCTGACCCTCTAGGGAAAACATGAAGTCCAGACTTGAGCAATTCTAGTGCTCCATCTGCTAAAGCAAGGCTGATAAAGAGCATCCTGGCACAGTACCCAACCTTGTCTAATCAGGGGCCTCTAGGATTTTTTCTGTATATTCTGAAGCCAGGACACAGACGACCTGCCATATAGAGCTTCTTTGAATGAAAGAACTAGATCTGTATGTAACAATCTGAATTGAATCTGAATTTTTTAAAAGCAAGCTTCAGCCTGCCACGTATAATTTCTACGAAACATTTTAACACAGACACACAGCTCCACATATTACATGAATAGCAAAGTGCAATAAAGCTATAAAACCAAAGATTGATCAGATACTAAATAAGATAGGTATTGTTTTAGATAGGTAAGAAAGTAAATGAAAATAGAAAACAGAAGATAAAAGATTTTGAATCAATTGCTAATGTGTACTTTAAGTGGGACAATGAAAGACAGAACTATACTGATGCGTTAACAACTGGGAAAGTCAGTACATGAAAATCACATTATCCTGCATATATCCTTTTTTGTGTACCTGAGTATGTGTATATTTTAGCCGTAAAAACAAAATATGTGATCTAAATAAGAATTTCAGTAAAAATAGGCTAAAGAGGAGAACAGTCTTCTGGCCTTATGTCCAGTATGTTATCAGGTGGTACCCTGGGGATAATTCTTCCTCTTATACCCAAATATTCTCTTATCCCTTTATAGTGGGTGCATGATGGCCTCCAAAAATATATGTCCACATTCTTATCCCCAGAAATGGTGACCTTCATCTTATATGGCACAAGAAGGAATATAACCTCATATACCAGAAGATGCTCTTAATTTAAACATTTTGTCAGATGCGCTTATTCTGTATTATCCAGTTGGGCCCTCAATACAAATCCCATGTGTTACTGTGTAAGAGAGGGGCAAAAGAATTCTAAGGCAGGACAGAAGAAGGTGCTATGACCACAGAAGTGGCAAGTACAGTAATGTGCTTAGAAGTCTAAGAAGATTTGGAACCACTAGAAGCTGGGGAAAAAGGAGATTTTCCCCTAGAACATCGGGAGGAAGCAAGGCCCCTCTCATATTCTAATTTTGGACCTCTAGTCTCCAGAATGGTAAGAGAAAAAAATTTCTGTTCTTTTAAGCCACAAAGATTTCAACAGTATGTTATAGCAGCCTCAGGGAATTAATATAATTATTTTTAAATTTTTTTCATACTCCTTTTCATTTCTACTCATTCCTATATACAGAATATCTACTGGGTGTCATTTAATGTCCTAGATAAGCACTTAATATACTTCAATAAACAAAATGAAAATCGTTGGTCCCATTAAACTTACTTAACAAGTAACTATGTGTTAAAAACCAGCACATAGTATGGGGAAAAGGATACAGAAGTCAGGACTATCGCATAGGTAGCTGTATCAGCTTTCTCACTGCTGAGACACAGTACCTGACACCCACTACTTCAAAGAAGAGAAGTTTAATTTAGCACAGTACTTTGTTTTTTGTTTGTTTGTTTGTTTTTTAGCAGACAGGGTCTCGCTTTGTAGTTCAGGCTGGCCTTGAGCTCACTATGTAGCCCAGGCAAGCCTCAAACTCAGCAATCCTCCTGCCTCTGCCTCCTGAGTGCTGGGATTACAGAAGAGAGTCACCATGCCTGGCACTGTGGTACATGGTACTGACTGTTGATGGGTGTGACTCACCATTCTCCAAACTGTACGTGGTTACCAGGGATCAAACCAGGGAACTTGTGCTTGCTAGGCAGGTGCTGGAACCACTGAAGTAAATCTCTGGCTCACTATTTCAAGGTTAGCCTGAATTACATAGTGAGACACTATCTCAGAACAACCATCAATCAATGTATGTATGTATATATGTATGTATGTATCTCCTTAAATCAGTTAATCATTATATAAGGGCAAGTTCTTAATTCCATCTAACATCACACAAATATCTTGTAATACAGCCAGAAACAAAATAATCCTTTCCCCCAAATCTCAACAGTTCAGCATCTTTCCCAAGTCAGTCTTTTCTGAGACTCAAGGCAAACTCTTAAATATAAGCCTGTTTAAAAAAACAAACAACAACAACAACAACAAAAAACCCATAGTATCAAGGTTCAGTGGCAAAGGGCAAACATTCCTATTCCAAAAGGAATGGGAGGAAAAGGAAACAAAGCTCCTGTATAGAGGAGGGTAAGAGGTTATTGGGAGGGCAGGGGAACGGGAATGAGAATCAAGATGTGTCATATACAGGTACAAACTCTCAATGATGAATACGTTCACAATGTGTATATATAAAATATACCAATAAAATCAATTTTTAAAAAAAGAAACAGGAAGAAAAGAATCAGACCAAAACAATATAAAAACCTAGCAGAGCCAACATTATGTCCAATAGCTTTGTATCTGGCTCTAGTGGTAAAGCATGAATTGTAAGCCCCACCCACATGGCACTGCCAGTTGCAGCCACTCATGGCCTCTCTCGTGGGCTGGCTCTACTCATGCTCTGCAGCTTTCTTCAGCAGACAGTCAACATTTTTGGCATCTCTAACTTGCTGGAGTCTTCACAACATCTTCGGTTTTGTTCTCCAAGATTCACACACTGCTTTCTCAGGTGCTCCTTGTCTGGCCTTCCAGGCCTTCCTTTGAAATCTGAGGTAGCTTCTATGAACCCATAACTCACATTCTGCATGCTTGTAAAACCAGCATCACACGGATGATGCCAAGGTCTTCTCACTGGGAGTGACAGTTAGGTCCTCTTGGGTCACAGCTGCAGCAGATGTTAAGTACCTGGATGACTGAGAACAGTAAAAGAATCCTGGGGAACCAATTCCCTAGGCAGTTCTCCTCAAGCAGGGGTCCCAGGGACTCTATACTGGTGCACTGCAAAGCCTGTAAGAGGTACAAGTTTTGCTGATTTCTACGATGCCTTCAAGGTGCGGTTCTTTCTAACTCTGTACAAAGTACCTGGTTTCTTTTTAGCATTGCTAGTATCTTCAGTTGCCACATTTCGTTAGTTTCCCAATTTGATACATGGTTCCTCCTAGGTCAAAATTTAAGCTTAGCAAAATGTTTGGCTTTGCCTTTTGCTTCCATTTCTCACTATAAATCTGAGCAACAATAGCCATTAGTATCCATGCCACATCTTTATTGTTGGGTTGCCTTTGAATTTTCTCTGCTGGATCAGTCCACCACCCTTAACCTCAAGTCTCCAGGAAAATCCCAGGATATTGAGAAGGTGTACACAAATTTATGATTAGAATGTAATACAAACAGCCTCTAGTCCATTGTCAATGAAGTCATTCCCAGTTGAAACCTCCTGGATCTAATCTTTACTGTTTGCATTCCTGTCAGCATTCTGGTCTTCTGAACTAGAATCGCTCATCAAATTGCACTTAAAGCATTCCAGGGCTTCTCTACCCTACATCTTCAACCTTTCCAAAGGCCTCTTCATGTCAATTGTAGTCACACCAATCACCCTACTTTTCTGGTACAACTATTCTTATTAGTCAGGTTTCTCATTGCTAGAGAGGAATAATTTGGCTCATGAGGCTAGAGAATCAGTCCATGGTCACCTGGCTCTAAGGCAAGACCATCATGGCAAAAGAGTATGACACAGTAAAGCTGTTTACTTTACAGAGGTGGGGAAGCGCAACATGAAATCAGAACCAGAGAGGTAGGGGTAAGGGACCAGACAGACCCCAAGGCCATGCTTCAGTGACCAACCTAGTCCTATCTAATACTACTCCACTAACCACAGGGCAGATTCTAAAGCCAATCGAGTTGACAATCCACCCTAATGGCCATACCAGTGGATTGCAATTTAAATAGGTTAGTCAAAGTGAGTTTTACTGAAAAGTCTACAACCTGACAAGAAAAAAATTATCTGAAATAATTTCTAGTATAAAAAGATTCTAAGCAGAGAAGCAGCCAGAATAAGAACCCTAAAAAAGAACCTGATGACCAGTAAGAATAGACGATGACTGATAATGAGGTCAGCCAGCAGCCAGCAGCAGATCCTATAGGTCTCTTGACTTTTAAAGAATAAAACCAGAAACATGGAAAGGTCATGTAACTTCTTAATTTTTATCTGTCCCTGTCCCTAAACTGTATGCTCCATAAGACCAAAGATTTCTTTATTTTGTTCACTGATATAGCCTTATGCCTGGCACTTGGTGCAACCCTCAGGACGTGTTGCTAGAAGAAGGGACACCAGCCTCCTTTATTTCATTTCTCACCCAGTTTGCCTCTGATCTATCTATAGTACTCTCAACCAGAGACCACGCTGAAGAAGACGAATTCTATTTTAACTGAACCATCACACTAAATACTCCCTTTGGACAAGTAAGAAAAAATGATTAAACAGTTCTATTTGCTCCTTTCCTCATTCTGAACCACAAGCTATTCCTGCTGGCAGCAGCAGAAGGAAGCCACATTAACAAGGCAACAATCAGCAAGAGTGGTCTTGTGGGAGCAGAAGCAGGAACATCTATAGCAAGAACATAAATTCAACAAATCATGAAATCACTGGGGCAGTGAGCTGCCAAGGGAACCACAAAGGCCACCACAAGCTGCACTTTTGCCAGGCCCATGCTCTAGCACCAGAAGGGGACATGTTAAGTGCTTCCACCACCCTGGCACGTGAAACCTCCACAAGGAGAGCAATGGACTCTCTTGCTGGAAGGTTTGCTTGCTTCTCCAATCAGAAAGCCATAATAGAGCTATTCAAAGAAGCTGTGGCTTACGTACACAACAGCTATTTAAACTAAGTTCTTTCTCAAAATAAGACAGACCTCCATAAATAATAAGAAACCAACCTGTATATACCTCAGAGCAAGTAGTCTTTATTATCCTAGCTTTTTTTCCCCAAGCATTATTAACAATGGTAATAGTAAACACTTAGAAAGTGTTACCCTTATGACAGCCAATCTCCTAAGAGCTAATGAATGACATAATAGCTGGTTTAAACTTCACCACAACTCAGTGCATGAAGACTTATCCCCATCTCAAAGACGAAGGTTGAAGTGAGGAAGAATATGCCTAAGGTCACATGGCTAAGGTAGCAGTGGGAATACCTGTATGATTACATGAACACCTGTACTATTAATTCCACACCCTCAGGTCCTGGAATGCAGTTCAAATCTCACCAGAAAAAGCTCCTCTAATTTGTGCACAATGGTAACATAATTAGTGCAAAAACTTTAGGAATGAAACTTTAGGACTGTCAGTCCTCTGCAAGACAAGCAGAGGGGATCATCTGTTGACCAAACACATACTGCACAAGAGGGGTAAAGCCTATGCGGCCATCATTCCTTGACGTCATAGGCTTTGTTTATTCAGATCTCACTTGTCCTACTGGGCAACAGTGATGCTCCCTACTAAACACACCTACTCGAACACCTGCACAGAAAATGGAACTGGCATATAGGAAAAACGCCTCTCATCTTTGTTATCATGGAAGGGAACTTTTAAAGGGTCACACAACTGAAATGTACAATCCTTTCAGCAAAAAGTACTTCTGATATACCCACAAACATTAAGATAGGGGAAGATAAAAAGTCAAGGCCCAGGAACACACTTAAGAATATGCAGGGTATATAGAATAAGGATAGTTCTATTACTTATTGCCAATAGCTACTTCAGACAATTCACTTTTTCTATATGCCCTTCTATTTCCTCATCTCTAAAGTGGAATAAATAATATATGCCTGACCAATTCAACAAGATGTTATACTAATAATATTTTTCTCATTTAAAAAAACTCAGGAGAAGCCTGAGGATCCAATATCCCCAGACCAACACTCACTGCTGCAAGAAATACAAATCTCTAAAACAAGAGACTATAGTGTATAGACTACTGCTCTTGCCAGCTTTAGCAGTTACACAGAAAAAGTGCTATCAAAGAGAGACCATCAGTGATCCTATGAGTAGATTCAAGTTTTAAAGCAATTTGAGGTAGCTATGGCATAGGAAATTAGTTCTAGCTTATATTAAAAAGAACAAAACTTTTAAGGCACAATTACATAGAACTTTTTCACAAATCTACGTACTCTGGGAAATGTATTAACATGAACTTAAGTTCACATTAACATCTGCTTAGGTTATCTTCTTTTCCAAAATGACCTGTAAATACATGGCAGGGGAGTTTCATTTAGCCCTCAAAATATTTCCCCAAAGGGACACCATGGGGTAAAAATTAAAAATGAGCAATAAAACTTTCAGATTACTTAATGGGCTTCCATACATTTTTCTGCTTGGCTTGACATTTTCTCAAGCTGTTTCTTTCCCTACTCTTAGAAGACTAATGTCCCCCAAAAGGTGTACCTCCAAATCAGTATGTCAGTCCTATGCCTAACCATTTCCAGGATGCCTTTAAAACTGTCACTTACTCTTGCAATAGAAATGCATTCTGCTGATGTCTCATTTAGTGGATGACTGTCTTTCTTAGGCAAGGGGGAAGTTCCCAGTAACATCTATGTGATACTCTGTCCTTCCTATGTTTTAGTAAAGTTGTATTTAGCTTTTATATGAATACTATGCCTGAAGTTCACCAAAATGACTCTGAAAGGATTGGTAAAAGCAGCTGAAATTGCATGAATAATTCTGCTTGTGTAAAGTAAAAGATTGCTGTAAACTGGTATTATGAGTCATTAATTGTGCTGGCCCAGCCCTCAGTGGCTTGAGAAATTATGACCCTTGCTAAAAAGGACAGTCTCTGGGGAGTTCACTGGACTTCTGTAAACAATTCAAAACCTCAACTGACCTAATTTTAATTCTCATTTCCCACCAACAAATACTTTGGGAGGGCATAGAGATAAAGTAAACTTAAAACACTGTTCAC
>PVIC010054411.1:0-11561 GCA_004025085.1 Thryonomys swinderianus | reverse complement strand
CAGTGACTTGTATAATTAAATTCCTTCCATATAGTGAGGGATTCAGAAACCAGGATTTTAATTTCATCCATTGTATGAACTCTGCTGTCTTCTAAGTTAAGCCAAATAAAATCTTGAAACAGTGCCCTACTTTTTACAAAAACTGCAGGGAATGGAAGAACACTTACTATTTAATAAGATTGTTTGATATAAAATTGCCGTTCACAGCCATGGTGGCACAAAGGATGAAGGATTACACAGAGTTCACCCAGTTTCACCTCCAAGAAGGCCCAGAATGCTTCATCCAAGATTTCTCAGCATGCATCTCAGAAAAATCATCTTGAAACAGAAGCTTCTGAGGCTTTTTATTGATAGAATTAAGAAACAAGGAAAAGGATAAAAAGAAGGATATCTACAAAGCAATTGATGTGGATGCAACAAGAATAAAGGGCAGAGTAGTCTGCTATATTAATAACCTTAGAGCTAATCTAGGTAATAATTGAAGATGGGGAAGACAAAGGTCAGAACATGCATTCTTTAAGGCAATATGTTATTCCCACATAGATTGTTTGTCTGTAAGGTGCCTTTTGATCTTAACCATGAATTCTGGAATATCTGAGCTGTGGCTCCAAAGATCACTTACTCCACATATCCATCTGAAACTCACTTCTGGCCAATGTCCGCACATAAGGTGAGGCCAAACTGATAGCAAAATTGTACAAGTAGTTTTTAAATAGTTCTACATTACTTATTTTGAAGAAAGTGCTTTTTTATGGTAACATTTTCTTGTAAATGTAATAACCTGCTGTTCTATAGCTTTTTTGTTATCTAGAAAGACATTTCCATCTCTCTTCCCTTAGTCAGTTCTTTTTAAGTCTAAGATGAAAATATATAGTATTACCCAAGTTCATTATTTTACTTAACATAAGCCTTGGTTACTCTTTTGACCTTTTCCTTCCAGTCAGAATTCAGTACTGCTGCCAATAATTTGAAATGATTCTTTTCCATGGAAGATACTTCTTTTGCATATGATGAAGAAAATAATCATATTTTATTTTACTCAAAAGTGTAGAAATTTTACCTCTACAGAGAAAATTGTAAAGTACAATTGAATAATATAATTAGGTTTAGAAATCTTACCCTATAGTCATATACTTAATGTTTTCATATTTATGTCTCTCAGAGTATTCTCTTTCATTACTGTGTTAGAATTTTTCCTCATACATTTCAATAAATTTACAAATCTGTCTGACACTACTATCTTAATTATCGGATTGTTGAAAGAAAATGTTATACCCTTTGTATCTACCAGAATAGAAGCAATATCTACAGAAGAATTAGTAGGATAAGAAAACTATTTTATTATTATAAATCCTTCTCAGTATTATTTTCTCCAGAATAAATGTCTACTGAATATATACATAGTATTAAGACAAATTAATAAAACCAGGGAATGTTCACTATTTTTATATGACTGATAAATTTTCCTATTTATGAAATATGATTTATTGATTGTGGAAATATATTGAAAATACAAAATTCAATTAAGTCACTAGTAAAATAACTACTTGAAGAAAAATCAAATAAACCACAAGCTGTTATTCAAACCCCATCCTCTCATTCTACTGAACATTGACCTTTGAAATATTTTCTCCAGGGTACTAGAAGTCCTTTGCCATATTCACCTTTATGCTTCTAAGTTAAATCCCCCCCCAAAATATTAAAAATTTCTAGACTTACTCCAATTTTGCATCTATTGCACCCTAAGGGTTCTTGGAATTTATATTTTTCACTAATTTTCAGTAGTAACATAAGTATATTCTACTGTTTACTTCTTGGTAATCATTTCATCCAGATTAGGAACACAGAGCAAAAATAATTTAGGGTCACCAAGTTCTCCATAAATATATAAGGACACTATGTTTTTTTTTTTTTTTTGAGACAGGGTCTCACTTTGTAGTTCAGGCTGGCCCTGAGCTCACTATGTAGCCCAGGCAAGCCTCAAACTCAGCAATCCTCCTGCCTCTGCCTCCCGAGTGCTGGGATTACAGGCGTGAGCCACCACGCCCGGCTCAGGACACTATGTTTTGTAAAGATGATTAAATCAATAGTTTTATCATTTAAATAAAAGATGAATGAAAAATTTTTCAATGAATATAAGGATTAATACAGCTAATATTTTTTACAAAACAAATTTAATTTAAAATTGAAAAATGACCATGAAAAAAATAAAATAACAATGTTAAATGTGCATTACTTGAATAGTTGAAAGCTAAATGAAGATCAACAGAAAAAGTGAAAAGGGTAGAATATTTTATATATTTATATTTATACATGTGTGTTTATATCCACATGTATGCACCCATAAAAGCAAACATAAGACATTTGCAAATACTTCATTGTTGTTATTTTGCACAAAAGCTTTGAACATAGGCAAAAGAAAGCATTTAATCACATGTAAAATTTTATTTTTTTCCAAGTTCTTTCAAGCAAATATTATGAACTGCTCCTCAGTAAATTCTCTACTGCTCTCTTTAGTATTTGGTTTCATGTGTACTGTTCAGGAAGTCCATAATTCAGTATACATATGTAATTAGCAAGCATTTGTGCATACAATAAAAGTCAGCTACAGTGGTTTGAGAAATATCATATGAAGAAATAGTGAAAAAGAATAAAAACTGAGATGCAGGCTGCATGTCACCAGCAATGCTGTAGCTACAAGCCAATAGAATATCCATTAAACTGGAGATCAGAAGTCCTAGATTCTAATTTGGGTCAAGGCATTTGAAATTGGTAACTCAGTCCAGGTAGAATTATGATTGTGAACTAAAAGTTTGCAAGCAAAAAATAAAATAGATTTCAGATATATTCTAAGGGAATATTATTTTACCCCTATACTTGGCTACACAAACATTCAAATGTAAAATGATACATTGTATATAATAAAGATAGTAGGAGAAAGGTTACCACATGCACCTAAAATTGTAGTTCTCTATACACAAATGAAATATACCTCATTTGGTAATAATAATCATTCAAGTTATATTTTTGGAACAAAGTAATTATTGCTTTTTAACTCAGTTAATGAAATTGTTCCTGAATTGACAGCTTCCAAATATTTTAGGTGGCAACTATTTCAGTGTTACACATTGAAATGTTACACAACTGTGCAACATTATTTTAAATGTTTTTAATTGTACATCAGCTATATTTAACTTAAAATTCCATCCATTTTTATCACAATTTATAGAAAAAAATAAGATGTTTTCTGTAAAGACTAAATAATACTGTTTTTCTTGTTGGTTTGAGTATGGTCTGTTTTGAATTTTAAAAAATCCACCCAAATGAAGCAAAATGAAAATATTTTACATATTAACATTATATCAATGTATCTTGGTGAATGCTATTATTATTTATCATTTATTAATTCATTTGATTTTTGTTTATAAAGTTTTCCTAAGAGAAATTATATCTTTTAATACTTACTATCATACTGAGAAGATATCTGCTAGATATAAAAGCATCTCCCTAATCCTCTACAAATAAAAACTATACACACATGCACACATATATATACACACACGTCCCCTTCTTTTTCTGTAGTCTCTTTCATATGTGCACTTAATTTTGTATTCATCTTGGGAGCTTGCCACTGACCTTTACAGTGATGCTCTTGCTTGAACTAAGTTGGTTTTATTTTATAAACCATTATTTTCACCAAGAAAATAATAAAATCATTGATATTTAAGACATGATCTTGGAATAGTTTTGGAATAAGAAGTGAAGCCCAACATATTTTGGAAACCATATTTGGAGAAAATACTCATAGTATGGGTTTTTGATTTTGTTTTGTTTTGTTTTGGTACTGAGAATTGAACTCAGGACCTTGTTCTTGGAAGCAGGTAGAGCTCTACTGAGCTACCTCCTTGGCTGGAGAGAATACATCAGGAAGACATTGTCAAAGTAACAGATAATTATTTAATTTTGTCATTTAGGTTGTTAACTTGTAAATTTTAATCCCACTCAACTCTAGTTCTTTTTTTTTAAATTGAGTTAATTGATATATTTTGGGTATACAATATAATCACACTCATCACAGAGAATTTATACCTATACATTATATATCTTTATTCTTATGTTTTCCCATTCCTCTGACCTCCCTTCAATCTTTCCACCTCCCATATACATAAGCTTTGTTTCTATTTTTTACTTTCTTTATTTGCTTTCCTCTACCTCCCTTCCCTACTACACGTTCCCCTTTGAGCACTTACTTCCTACTTCAAAGTAACTATTATACATTTTAGACCCCATTTATACATTCAATTTGTCAAATTAGAGACATAACACAGTATTCATACATATGAATCCTATGTATTTCACTTATGAATAAGGGCTCAAGGTACATCCATTTATCTATAAATTTCTCAAGTTTGTCTTTATGGCTGCATAGTACTCCATTTTAGAAAGAGAACCACACCTTATTTATTCACTCACTAATTGATGGGCTTTGGGGATGTTTCCAAGATTTAGCTATTACAAATTGTGCTATAAACATGACTCCACATATGTTGCTCAGGTATGCATTGTTTGAATTCTTTCATGAATATACCCATCAGGGAAATAGGAGGCTCAATTGGAACCACTAATCCTAGTTTTCTGAGGAATCTTCACACTTCCTTGCACAGTGTTTTATTATCATAGTGGAGATTTTTTTTTTTTTTGAGACAGGGTCTAGCTTTGTAGTTCAGGCTGGCCCTGAGCTCACTATGTAGCCCAGGCAAGCCTAGAATTCAGCAATCCTCCTGTCTCTGCCTCCCGAGTGCTGGGATTACAGGCGTGAGCCACCATGCCTGGCTGAAAATGATTTTTTATGCTGTATTCCACACCACATTGGGCATTACCTCAGTTTTGCATAGAGCAGGAAAATTTCACATAATCATTTATATATTTACTAGGGTAACATTTACAAGGAAATTTCAGAATATCACATGTATTATATTTCAATAGATTAGGCAAAGAATCTCATAGAATTTCAGACTTAAAAGAGGCATTCAAGGAAAAATTTGATGGTGCTTATTCAAAAATACCTTTTCCATATGCAGTGTGATTTTCATGAATATTACTTCATATATATTTGAAAGCTAAAGCAACATTTCACTATATATATATATATATAAAGACTTTATCATAGATCATAGATTTAGATATTTAAGATATCAAACTGTTAATAATATTATAGTGAAACACAAAAATTGAGCAGATACTTCATAGTGTCTATTTTTTAGGAGAGTGAAGTAGGTTATTGCTTAGGACATGAGAGGATATAGTGACTAAAGTAATAGTAACAGTGATTTTCCAATGGATGTTAAAATTGAAATTAATTCCATTTATTGAAAATATCCAAAAATATTAAAATAATTTAATATTTAAATTAGAAATGCAGAAATAAAATAGAAATTTTATATGTAAAATAGAAATGCAGAATAAAAACAAAATTACCAGAACTAAAATACTGTCATTAAATTAAGATTAGTTATGATACTAACACTAATTACTAAAGTAGAAATAATGATATCTAGAAGTACTGGATCGTAAGTATGGATCCCAGACAAGTAGTTGAGAACATGTTAGTCTTTTCAGCAACCAAGCATTCAAAATCTTTGCAACAAACCCAATGTTAAAAAATGACATTTAGGCTACTGGACCCAGGACATCTGCACCATGGGACCTCCTTCTATACCGGATGAGTCTGGCTAAGTGCTGCAGAGGCCACAAAGTGACTTCCTCTGCCTGAAAGCAGCTTGCCTGCTACCAGACACAGGCCAGCCACCTCAGGGGACATATATTCCCCCTGGGTGAGTCTGGTAAATGCTCTGGAGGTTGTGCAGTGATTTTTGCCACCTGCTAGCAGCCAGCCCACCACTGGACCCAGTCCTGATGCTCCATGGGAGCTCCACTCCCCTTGGGCGTGAATCTGGGTAAGACACCGAGGTCACACGGGACTTCCACTGAATGCTACCAGCCATCAGTTATCTCATCCAGACCAGAAGCACAGGGGACCTTTCCCCTGCTGGTGTGAGTCTAGATAACTGCCATGGAGAGAGAGCCTAGTGATTTCTGCTACCTGTTAACAGCATACTTGCCATCAGATTTTGGCCAGAAGCCTCATAGGAGATCCATTCCTGTTTACACTACTCTAGGTAAGCAACACTTAGGTTGTGCAGTAACTTACAGTGCTTCTCAGCACAATAGAAATGAGAAAAGTTCAAGAACCCAGACACAAAGATCATCACCATAGAGAAATTTATGGAAAAGGAAAATGGAGCAAAATGAAGCTTAGACACCAGGACGCTCTCAATTGGTAACAAAAGCAGATCTACTAAAATGGAAATCAGAACTGATCTCTGAGATGAAAACAGAGATGCTGTACATAGTGAAATACTTCCTCAAAGAAGAGATCCAGACCATCTTAGAATCTCAGATGACAAAAACAATGGAACATTTTAAAGAGCTTCAAGTAGAGGTCCAGGTGATCAAAAATGAGAACAAAAATTTGAGAAATAGCAATGAAGCTCAAAACTGAATTTCACACCTAGAACACAGGTTCACAGCCAATGAACAGGAAAGGAATAACTTATGGAAAATGACAAGGGAGCATGAGAAATCAATCCAACAGCTCCTAGATGACTCAAAGAAGAATAATATAAGGCTGATCAGTCAGTGAAGAAGCTGGAGACAGTAAAAATAACTCTTCAGATTGGCTGGAGATTTACCTCAGTGGTTCTAGCTCCTGCTTCGCAAGGGCAGAATCCATGGTTCAATCCCCAGGAACCACATACAACAATACTGATATGCTCACCAGCAATCAGTACCACATACCACAAATGCCAGGCTTGGTGGCTCAAGCCTGTAATTGCAGCATTCGGGAGGCAGAGGCAGGAGGAGTACTGAATTTAAGGCTTGCCTGAGCTACGTAGTGAGTTCAGGGCCAGCCTGAACTATAAAGCAAGACCCTGCCTCAAAATAAATAAATAAATGAATTAATGAATAAATAAATAAATAAATACATACATACATATATACATACGTTTGTGCATAATACTCCAGAGATATAATGGCAGAGAACTTCACAGGAAAATAAAAGAATTGGACATACAGATAAGTGAGGCATATAGGGCTCAAAAGGCCATGATATTAAAAAAAAAAGAAAGAAAAATCTACAGCCAGGTATGTAATTATCAAGGTTCCAGTTATCCAACAAAAGAATTAAATATTGAAAGCAGTTAGAGGGAAAAAAAAGAACACATACAAAGAGAAGCCCATCAGGATCACAGCAGACTTCTCAATGCAAACTCTCAATGCAAGGAGAGCCTGGGGAAAAGTGTTTCAAGCATTGTAGGAAAACAACCTCCAACCTAGATTGATGTATCCTATAAAACTATCCTTCAAAATCTATAGAGATAAGATAATTCTATGGTAAAGAACACCTGAAGAATTTCTAAATTGCAAAACCTGTACTTCAATACTTTCCAAAGAATATCTTGGAAAAAAAAAAAACTATGAAGGTCAAAGACTCATGAGACCTAGCACAGTGAATTTATTGAGAAAGACAGGAAACTGAGTGAAAATGGGAGAAGCAAAGAATAAAACAGCCAAGAATAGGAAAACACCATGACAGTTATAAGTCAGCTCATGTCAGTCATAACTATTAATGTCAATGGCCTTAATTGGTCAATTAAAAGATACAGACTGGCAGAATGGATTAAGAAACAATGTTCTACAATATGCTACATACAAAAAATATCCCTAATTCAGAAAGAAAGCCACAGACTGAAAGTAAAAGGATTGAATAAAATTATCCATGTGACAGGAAACTGCAAAGCAACAGGAGTGTCTATCCTATTTGCAAACGAAATAGATTTCAAACAAAAACATATTGAGAGATAAAAAAGGACACTACATCTTTGTACAAGGGACAATTCAAGAGAAAGAGATGACATTCATAAATATTTGTGCATCAAATTCCAATGCATCCAACTATATAAAATAAATATTAACCAATATGAAAACATTGTTAAACACTAATGCAACAGATATGAGACTTTGATAAACACTAATGCAATAAACACTAATGCAATAATACCAGCGTCACAACTAGACAGAACAACTGCACAAAAAATCAATCATGAAATACTTGAACTAAACCAAACCTTCAAACAAATGGATTTAGTAGATACCTACAGAGTATTTCACCTGACAAAATCAGAGTATATAGTCCTTTCAGCTGCCCATGGGTCATTCTCCAAAACAGACCACATACTAGTTTATGGAACATGTTTAAGTAAGTGCAAAGGAATGGAAGTTATCCCCTTGTATACTCTCAGACTGTACTGCCTTGAAATTGGAGCTTTGTAGCAAATGAAATCTGAAGACCCTCACAAACAAAAGGAAATTGAATACTACTCTGCTGACCAACCAATGGGTCATTGAAGAAATCAGGGAATAGATTGAACATTTTTTTTTTACAATTTAATGTAATCTCACTACAATTTAAAGGAATTTATGGGATGCAATGAAAGTAGTTATACACGGGAAATTCATAACAGTAAACACCTACAGCAGGAAAATAGAGCAAGCTCAAATAAATGACTTAATGCTGAACCTGCTATTAGAAAAAAAGGAGCAAGACAAACCCAAAACTTGTACTAGGGAGGAAATTATAAGGATCAGGGCAGAAATTAATTCAATGGAGACTAAGAGAATGATACAAACAATCAAAGAATCTAAGACTTGGTTATCTGAAAAGATAAACAAAATTGACAGACCCCTTGCCAACTTTATCAAACAAAGGAAGGAAAAGGTTCAAATCCATCCTATTAGGAATGAAAAAGGAGAATTCACCACTGATCCAAAGGAAGTCCAGAGGATAATAAACAAGTACATTGAAAATTTGTATTCGAATAAGAGGAAAATGTAGAAAAATGGATAGATTCCTAGACACATATGAACTTCCAAGGCTGAACAAAGAATATGAAAATGTTAAATACCTCAATATCAAACTGTGAAACTGAGTATGTAAAAAAAGAAAAAAAAAAAACTACTGACAAAATAAAGCCCTTGTCCTGATGGACTTATGGCTGAATTCTATAAAGCTTTCAAAGAAGAGATAATGTGACTACTTCTCAAACATTTTAACGAAATTGAAAGGGAAGCAGTTGTCTCAAATTCTTTCCTTGAAACAACCATTATTTTGATTCCCAAAGGAGAAAAATGACCCAACCTAAAAATAGAACTACAGGCCAATCTCCCTAATGAACATTGTTGTTCGGCAAAAATCCTCAACCAGATACTGACAAACAGAATGCAGAGAATTTTCAAGAAGATCATACACTCTGACCAAGTTGGATTCATCTGAGGGATGCAAGGATTTCTCAATATATACAAATCAATAAATATAATTCACTGTAGCAACTGACTCAAAGACCAAAATGATATGGTCATCTCAATAGATGCAGAGAAAGCATTTGACAAAATCCAGCACCAATTAATGATCAAAACCCTACAGAAAATCAGGATGGATTTTATCTCAACCTAATAAAAGCTCTTTATGAGAAACCAATAGCCAGTATCATCCTAAATGGTCAAAAACGGAAACCTTTCACACTAGTATAAAGAACAAGATAGGAATGTCTACTCTCACTGCTCCTGCTGAATACAGGATTAGAAACATTAGCCACAGTAATTAGACAAGAGAAAGAAATAAAAGGAAATAAGAAGAAATAAAAGGAAAATAAAAGAAAAAATAAAAATAGAAAATAAATAAATAAAAATAAAATTTAAAAATTAAAAAAAGAAAAATAAAAGAAAAAGAAATAAAAGGAATAAAAGTAGGAAAACAAAAAATTAAACTTTGATTATTTGCTGATGACATGATACTCTAATTAGAAGATACTAAAAACTCCAACAAAAAACTGCTAGACTGAATCACCAAATTTAGTAGCATAGCTAGATAGAAGATTAATGATCAAAACTCAATCACATTTTTATGCACAAGTAGGATATTAGAAAATTGAAAGACAATCATTGTTCCTGGATAGGATGCACCAACATAGCCAAAATGGCTTTACTCCCACAACTACAATATAGATTCAATGCAATCCTAATTGAAATTCCAACAGTATATTTCATGGATCTAGAGAAAGTCATCCAAACATTCACCTGAAATCTCAAAAGACCTAGAATAGCAAAAACAATTCTAGAACACAAAGACATGGCCAGGGATATCATTATCCCCAACTTGAAACTTTACTACAAAGCTATGTGATAAAAATGGCAGGGTACTGGCAAAGAAACAGACCTGAGGATCAGTAAAACAAATGAGAGGATCCAGAAACAACTCCAGATACATATGCCATCTTATCTTTGACAAAGGAGCCAAACATACTCAATGGAGGAAAGATAGCCTCTTTAACAAATGGTGCTGGAAAAACTGGGCTTCAACCTGCCAAAGACTGAAGCTAGATCTTTTTCACCATGTACCAAACTAAAATCAAAGTGGATTAGAAACCTAAATATTAAAATGGAAACAGTAAACCTTGTGCAAAACAGATTAGATAGTACTCTTGGAGACAGTTTTTAGGAAAAGACTTTATGAACAAAAACTTTATAGCATGAGGTCTAGAAGAAGAAATCAACAAATGGGATCTCATTTTATTAAAAAGCTTCTTCTCATTGATATGAGCACTGGTAGATGCAAATGAGCTCTAGTAGTATGACAATCTTTTTAATATGGGAAATTTCCAAAGGAAATTTGGTGTGGGGATGTAATGAGGGGGGAGGAATAAATATGATTCTGAATGAAAATAAAAGAGCATGTATATAGGGGGTGGGGATGTGTGGGTGGGGATATGGGTAAAAATGAGAATCCACAGTGTCATATATTCGTACAAATTCCCCCAATGTTATGTGTGATTGTGAGATGTATGCAAATTGTACCAATAAAGAATGTAATAAAAAAAAAAAAAAGCTTCTGCACAGGGCCAGAGATTTGGCTCAGTGGTTCCAGTGCCTGCCTTGCAAGCACAAGGCCCTGAATTCCATCCCAATAACCACATACAATGCTGGGCGTGGTGTCTCACACCCACCAGCAATCAATACCACATGCCACAGTGCTGGGTGTGGTGGCTCACACCTGTAATCCCAGCACTCAGGAGGCAGAGACAGGAGGATTGCTGAGTTCGAGGCTTGCCTTGGTTACATAGTGAGTTGAGGGCCAGCCTGAACTACAAAGCCAGACCCTGTCTCAAAAACAAAACAAAAACCAAAAACAAACAAACAAAACCCTTCTGCACAGCAGAAGAAACCACCAGCAGAGTGAGTGAATATGCAACCAATAATATGGGAGAAAATGTTTACCAGTTGTTCCTGAGACATAGGGTTATTATCTAGAATATATAAAGAGTTTTAGAAAAACCACTCCCCGGGCTGGGGATTTAGCTCAGGTTGTACTGCACCAACCTTGGACACACATGGGCCTGAGTTCAATCCCTGCTACTGGAAAAAAAGAAAGAAAAGAAAGAAAG
>PVIC010054410.1:0-11555 GCA_004025085.1 Thryonomys swinderianus | reverse complement strand
ACTGAGCTGGTCCTAAAGTGTTTGGATAGCTTTTGACAGCAGGACTATATAACAGTAAGACCATAGTCTGCATAAAACTAAAGAATTGACTGCTTTGTCTTTTTTTTTTTTTTTTTTTTTTTTTTTTGCTTTCTGAGACAGGGTCTCACTTTGTAGTTCAGGCTGGCCCTGAGCTCACTATGGTGCCCAGGCAAGCCGCTGCAAACTCAGCAATCCTCTTGTCTCTGCCTCCCGAGTGCTGGGATTACAGGAGTGAGCCACCACGCCCGGCATTGTGGTATGCGGTGTTGATTGTTGGTGGGCGTGTCTCCACGCCCAGCATTCTATGTGGTTACCGGGGATCGAACTCAAGACCTTGCGCTTGCGAGGCAGGCGCCGGAACCACTGAGCTAACCCTCCGGCCCTGCTTTGTCTTTTTTAAAATCTAATTTTCTTCTTTACTCAGCTGCCAGCATCTCAAAATAAACTGCTAACCTTTTCACACCCATATTAAGATCCTGTGTGCCATGGTGGCTTGCTGCAAAGGATCCAGGAACCAGAAGAGGTCAGTTTACAGTGACGGCTGGGATACAAGAGTTAAGAGAAAGAAATGGTAGCATCTCCAGTCTTGCGAAACCTCTGCTTTCATGAGACATATTTATAACATAGAGAAGGCCAGAGATTTAGCTCAGTGGTTCCAGCGCCTGCCTCACAAGTGCACCGTCCTGAGTTCAGTCCCCAGTAATCACATACAACAATGCTGGGCGTGGTGACTCATGCCCACCAGCAATCAGTACCACATACCAGTGCCAGGTGTGGTGGCTCACACCTGTAATCCCAGCACTCGGGAGGCAGAGGCAGGATTGATTGCCAAGTTCGAGGCTTGCCTGGGCTACATAGTGAGCTCAGGGCCAGCCTGAACTACAAAGCGATAACCTGTCTCAAAAAAAAATTTTTTTTGAGAAAAAACATTATCGGTCACAATCTTAGAACTTTTCTCTCCAGAAGCTTTCTGCAAAGAACAGTGTAAAGCAGCAAACCTATTACTGTCAAATCAAATGAGCTTTAACTATTTTGTCTCATACAGAAGTAACAGATTGGGCTAAGGATGTGGCTCTGCACTGGTGCATGCACACATGTGAAGACCCTGGAATCAATCCCCAGTGTGGAAGAAAACAAGCAAAACCAAGACATGAGTCATTGGAAAGCTAGCGCTTTACATCCTTACCCTAATGCACATATCTGAAAAACATTCTGTAACACCTTATATTTAATAAGTATCATAAATGCCAAAATAAAGTTTTTCATTTTTTATCACTTTTTATTTTATTGGTACATATTATATACAGTTTCATTCTTGAAAATAGTTTGAATAGCAGAAAATTCAGGAATTCTGAAGTAAAATGTCATGCAGACAGGGAGATGGGCCAGGCCAGCTGCAGCACATCTAGGGAGTTCTGGCCAGTTATCACAAGGTGACAGTGCTTGGTGGACAGCAGAATCTCCCAGACCACAGACAACTCGCAGCCCAGGGGTGCCCAGCTAGGCACAGAAAAGGACTAAGAACACTGCACCCCAAATCCTTTGAGAAGGGGATCTTGACAGACCCCGGCATGTCTCTCACAGGCCCCTGGGAGAGGGACCCCCATGCCAGTGAGACTGGATTTCTCTTCTGCTGCAGGAAGCAGGGTGCACAAATGCAAACATGAACAAACCAGAGCTTCTCACCCTGAGCAAGGCGGAACAACTTATCTCAGGCTCAGTAACTATTTATTCACAAAGTTGCTTTAATTTAGCAACTGTCAAGGAAATCAATTAATGAAATAATCTGGTCATTTGACTATTAAAAAGCTATGTGTATACACAAAAATAGAATAAAACACTATTTCTTTCTGACGCTCACAAATCAGAAGACTTTTAATAGTATAAAGTAATTATAATCTGGAATGCTTTTCAAAGTCACAAAAAAACATGAATCCTAAGTCCATTTTGTAAACTGTTTTGCTCTAGCATCTATCAAACTTGCACCTGTGTTGATAGAAGGTGGAGACCAGTTCTTGAGAATTTACTTTCTCTAAGTAGAAGGGGCCTGAAATCCATGAACTGAATGGAGATGGGCCGCAAGTGCCTTTTCAGCCAGCCAGTGGAGAGGGTTTCTCAGGACCCGAGCAGGGCTGGTTGCTGGGAGACTCCACAGGGGCAGAGGATCTCTGTGGCTTCCAAGCTCAGGCTGTTTCACTCAGGATCTTGCTGCCTGTCCCCTGCTCCAAACTCACAGTGGACAGCAAACTGCTCTCTAAACAAGAAAGAAGACACTGTATCCCACATTAATGATAATAAGATCCTAACATACTTTGTTTCTCACTAAAAGTCCTAACAACAAAAGAATTGGTGGAGGAGACTTCAGAAATCCTACTGGCAATAGACCCTAAGGACAGGGAATTTTTTTTTTTTTTTTGAGACAGGGTCTTGCTTTGTAGTTCAGGATGGCCCTGAGCTCACTACGTAGCCCTGGCAAACCTCGAACTCAGCAATCCTCCTGCCTCTGCCTCCTGAGTGCTGGGATTACAGGTGTGAGCCACCATGCCCAGCTAGGACAGGGGATTTTGAGCCCAGAACCAACCAACCCTGTCCTCCTGCTATCAGCTGGTTCTAGCTTGATCCAGGAGCTTTGTCTGAAAAGCTGCTCCCCCAGCCCAAGCCCCAGAGCAGCAACCTCAACATTTGTGACCGTGCCCCACCCCACCACCTTCAGTCCAAGCCCCCAACCACAATGAACTGGAGGCATCCAGGGCCTCTGGCATGGAATCACCCCCTGACACTCGCCACCAGAGAGAAGTAAGTCTCATCTCGGAAGGCAGTCTGGGTTTATTCCTAGCAAAGCCACACAGAGAGAGAGGGACAGAACCTCTCACCTGGCTTGCTGGTTCTGCACACCTCCTCCCAGGTGTATTCAGCAAGGTTCACAGGCTGTGTCACCCATGGGTCTGTCATCAGCTTCTCCAAGGTGGTACGCTGCTTAGGGGCAGGCTGCAGCAGCCCAGACATGAGGCTCATGAGTTCTGGGAACATAAAATATACAGCTTTGGATCAGAGTAGGATGTCTCCAACCCACAGGGTCCCAGATACCCCTCTCCCTGCAGAGCCTCTGACAGATCAGGAGTGTGTTAACAAGGGCAATTTGTCAACTATGGTGTACCTTTAATAAATTTTACCAGCTCGAATAAAGCCACAACACACCCAAGGAAGTTTAAGAAATATTTACATTTGGGAATTAGGGGAAAAGTACAGAGAGAGAAGAAGTAGTTCCACTTTACCACTTAATGTGTCATCAACAGAAAAACACAGCACAGGAAAAGCACTACCACTGAGCAGAAGCTTGGGAATAACTAAAAAGTACAAAGAAGTAGTTCAACCTGTACCCGTGCTGTGTTTTCCAGTGTCATCACCAGAAATGGGAACAGTACTATAGCTGATGGATGACAGAAGATCAAAACAATCTCTCACTGGGCCGAGGCAAGGCTAAGCTTCTTCACCCCTTATTTATTCTTCTTTTTTTTTTTTTTTTTTTTTTTTTTTTTTTTTTTTTTTTTTTTTTTTTTTTTTTTTTTTTGAGACAGGGTCTCACTTTATAGTTCAGGCTGGCCCTGAGCTCATGAGCTCACTATGTAGCCCAGGCAAGCCTCAAAGCAATCCACCTGCTTCTGCCTTGAGCCACCAAGCCTGGCATTTGTGGTATGTGGTACTGATTGGCAGTGGGCGTGTATTGTTGTATGTGATTACCGGGGATTGAACCAGGGACCTTGTGCTTGCTAGGCAGGCGGTGGAACCACTGAGCTAAATCTCCAGCCCACCTCTTATTTATTCTTACTTCAGACAAAAGCAGCACCAAACCAAAAGGCAGACATGGTCATTGTAACTGGATGTGGATGGTCACAACTTTGGCCAGAAGCCAGAGCCGGACACATTTTTAGAAATTTCTAGCGTCCTTGATAATAACAGACTCTGCTTCCATCCTCCCTAATGATCTGGAGGTGGTATTCTTTGGGCCTGTACTCCTGGAGAGGGGGCCAGCTTCTCCTGGGAAGACTCAAGCCAATACATCTGGTGCCAAGAATTATCTATACAAAGGTTTGTTGCCCTAAAACTCAGTTCAAGGTCTGTTTTTCTAGCCTGCTTAGCACAGAGGTTTCTTTGAACAAAGTCTGTTAACTCTTTCTTTTACTTTTCTCCTTCCAGGGGGCAGCCAGAAACCCAGCTCTACGGCCTGGCCTGGTGGCTCTCGGAGAAGGCCTATGGATCTTCTTCAGCCCTTATTTATTCTTTGTTTTGTTTTCTTTTGAGACAGGGTCTCACTTTATAGTTCAGGCTGGCCCTGAGCTCACTATGTAGCCCAGGCAAGCCTCGAACTCAGCAATCCTCCTGCCTCTGCAGGAGTGAAGCTCATCCCATCCAAATGAAAGCTTGGAGTGGGAAATCTATCACACTAAGACTCAAATACCCCAGAGCTTCTAAAATGGTCCATTCCCAGGAGTCCTGAAACCCAGGAAGGGCATGGTAGATAGGAGAAGGAGTTATAAGCTAGGGCATCCCCAGATCAGCCCACAGGAAGCATGGCGAGCTCTGAGGACCAGCAGCCTTGGGTCTGGATTTGGACCCCATTTCCTCTAACAATGTGGGCATCAACACAACCAGGGCCACATCTGAGAGCCTAGCAAAAGAACACATGGAACAGCCTCTGCCGGCTGAGAACCTCGTCCCACAGGGCCGTGACATCTCAGCACTCCAAAGCTTCAGCAAAGCCACGCTTCTAGGTTCAGGCCCCAACATGATAGCATGGGGAGGGGGGACTGGGAGTTATATGGTCAGGTGAGCTCCAGAGGGAGGCATGGTGATGCAATTAGCACCCATAAGGAAGAAGAAACTAGGCTCTTTCTCTATTGCATGAGGACCTGTCAGCCGCAGACCTCAGACTGCCAAGTCCAGAACTGTGAGAATAAATGTCACTGTCTCAAGTCCTTGCCTGTCCTTTCTGTGGCAAAAGCTCAACCCACAGACAGTGGCTTCCAACCTAAACCAACAGCCCAAGGCTCAGACTCTGTCTGAAGAACCTTGTCACCTCTTGGCTTGAATCCCATGGTGTCGGAAGGCCCGGCTGGCAGCTGCCAGCTCCGTGGGCTCCTCTGGGGCTGGGAAGCCTCTCTGGCCACAGACCCACAGCCACCTCAATGAAGATGTAACCACTGTCCACCCCCAAAGGAGCTTGAGATTCCTGCTGCCACAGCACTCAGAACAGTCAGTCACAGTGCAACTGACCTCCCAAGCTTCCCCATGAGCTGAAGGGCTCAGGGCCTGCCACACATCTGTGGGAAGCGAATTGGGGGTCTTCACTGTGAGGCCTGGAGAACTGCACTCGGTGCTGCCCCAACTTAAGTTGGGAGATCTGCACTTTAAATGGTGCTGCCCAGCTCCTGAGAAAAGCTGCAACCTCAGACCACTGTTGCTGCCTCGGGATGCCTTAGCAGTGAAGGTCAAAAGTAAATCTCTGGGGCTGGGTATGGTGGCTCACCCCTGTAATCCTAGCACTCGGGAGGCAGAGGCAGGAGGACTGCTGAGTTCAAGGTTTGCCTGGGCTACATAGTGAGCTCAGGGCCAGCCTGAACTACAAAGCGAGACCCTGTCTCAAAAAAAAAAACAAAAACAAAAAAAGTAAATCTCTGGGGCCGGAGATTTGGCTCAGGGTTCCAGCGCCTGCCTCGCAAGTGCAAGGTCCTGAGTTCAAGTGCAAGGTCCTGAGTTTGATCCTGGTAACCGCATGGAATGCTGGGCGTGGTGGCGCACACCCACTGGCAATTAATACCACATACCACAGTGCTGGGCGTGGTGGCTCATGCCTGTAATCCCACCACTCGGAAGGCAGAGGCAGGAGGACTGCTGAGTTCGAGGCTTGCCTGGACTCCATAGTGAGCTCAGGGCCAGCCTGAACTACGAAGTGAGACCCTGTCTCAAAAAATTAAAAAAAAAAGTAAATCTCTGGCCCAAGGTCGCTCTCCATTTGCTCCTCAATTAAGAATTTGCTGTTCTTTCCTTAGTGATTAGGTTGATCAACAAATTCCTTTGTGATGCGCTGAGGGTAAAGTTATCTTATCTCTTGACTGCTTGTTCTAATGACTTAATAGACAGAATGGCAAAGGAAAGTGGCCTTCAGAAAGTAAAGGATAGGAAAGTTACTTTTTTAGAAAAAACTAGTTGTAGCCCAGGGGTGAAGGATAAATCACTACTTCTGTTTTTGTTTTTGTTTGCTTGCAGTTCTCTGTTTCCAATCTCTGACTGTAGATAATTGTTAGCTGCTTCTAACATCACTAATGTCCTTGAAATCTGTATAACACCCTGAATAAACTCAGGGCCTTTCGGTATTGACTGATTGGTCCTCCCGATCCTGTCTTCTTTCTTTTCTTAATCCGCACCCCTTGACTTCGCAACCCTGCTGGTTCGTCCAGCTGGCTCTGGCACACATTGACACCCTCCACAAACCACAGTGTGATCTACATGTCCGATCTTACTGCTCCTGCCCTTGGCAAGGACCAGAACTGCAAAGTCCACTGCTCACAAGAGAGCCTGGAAGCTCCTAGGGACACCAGTAAAAATTCAGTCATCGCCGGGCGTGGTGGCTCACACCTGTAATCCCAGCACTCAGGAGGCTGAGGCAGGAGAATCACTATGGGTTTGAGGCCAACCTGGGCTACACAATGAGTTCGAGGTCAGCTTGTGCTACATAGCAAGACACTATCTCAAAACCAAAGAGAGAGAGAGAGGAGGGGGAAGAGACCAAGAGCTCTCAGGACAGTGGAATCCACACACCACTGCACCAGTGCTCACCGTGGGACACCTGGTACGGGGGGCGGATGGCAGCCTCTAGCGTCTCCTCCACCTCACAAAAGGGGTTCTCTTCAAAGATCAGTGTATACAGTGTGACACCCAGAGACCACATCTCCAGCTCTGGGCCTCTGTAGCTGTTGGAAGAGGAAGGAACATTTCAGGGCCTCACAGTGCCTGGCACAATTCTCACTGCCAGTTCCACAATAACACTGGGCCAGCCCAGCCCATGACATGCTTCCAGTGGACTGGTGACCTCGAAGTCAGGGCTGCCAGGGGAGCAGCCTCAGCAGCTCAGGGATTCCTGTGATCTGAGGGAACCAGGGCTTCTTGGAGGTGCAAAGACAGAACAGAGACAAATCACTAAGTCTCCCTGGGGGCCACAGGAGCTCACTGCCACCAAGGTGAACATCAATGTCACTGCGGAGAAGAGCAGTGGCATGGGGGGCAGGAGAAGTGTTAAGTGGCATCAAGAACTGGAGAATTAAGGCCTAATCAGCCTTTTCTGCGAGCACAAAGAAGAAAGGCTGCACCCAGGGGTGACTGCATATTAGGGAAAGTTAAGACAGCTGAGGTAAAGTTGTTTATCAGAGAAACTGCTAATGGATATTGGAAACCAGGTGACTCCTGTATTCCTTTGATTGCTTGTGCCATGTTCAGGCAAATAAAGACAAGTGAGCAAGACTCATGAGCCTGTTGCTGCCTGCATTTTGAGCTGGCTCCACATCTATTATTCATCATTCACCAGCAGCAGGGAGAACAGAGTAGTGGCTCTGGGTCCCGGAGCAAGGCCTGCAGGTGAACCTGGAGCTGGGCAACTGCACTCGGCCAAGCACTCGGAGGGCCTGACGTGAGAACCGTGTAGGAAGCAGTGGCTGCTCACCAGAGCCCGGGCTAGTCACAGGAGCCACGGCAGCCACAGCATTGAGAAGGGCACAGGACTCAGCCCTCTGCCATTCAGGGACTGTGGGGAGCTGGAGGCAGCAGGAAGCCAAAATCAGGCAGGCAGGGAGCTGCATGGAGTGGGGCAAGCAGCACCGCAGGCGACAGTCAGTGCAGGGGGAGGAAGAAGAAGGAAAGACTGCAGGAGCTGGAGCCAGAAAATCAAGTCAGATTGTGTCTTTATGTCATTTCTGTTTTATAGAGAAAGATCCACTGGAGCAGAGCAGGGGTCCAGAGCTCTTTCTACAAGGGGATAAATAATAAATGTTTAGGCCTGTGGGCCATGTGGTCTGTGCCAACTACTCAGCTGTGTCACATAGTGGCACAAAGCAGCCTGGGACAATCGGAAAGCAGATAGGCCTGCATTCCACTAATAGAAACAAAGGTGATGGGGGCAGCCCAGCCATAGTCACAGCCGCATTTTCCATAACAGCCAGCTGGAGCAGGAGCCCCGGGGCTCTCCAAGGGCCATTCCAGAGTGCAACCTGTACACACATGGGGCAGGGTGCCTTAGGAGGGACAGTCTGACCCACAGGTTAACATGATGCCCAAAAAAGAAGCCAGTCCAAAGGCAATACCATGTGACTTCACTAATAAGAGGTCCCTAAAGCTATCAGATTCCAGGGATAGAACGCAGAAGAGTCAGGTGTGGTCCACACACCTCCCAGGGCTCTGAGAGGCTGAAGCAAGAGGATTACAAATTTAAACCCAGTCTATGTAACTTAGCAAGACCCTATCTCAAAATTTAAAAAAAGGATGGGGATGTACCTCAGTGCAAAGGCCCTGAATTCAATCCCTAGTAATAAAGAAAAAAAGTACACCAGATGGAGGCTGCCAAGGGTAGGAGGTTCACTGTTTAACAGGAACAGAATTCTGTGTGGATGGGGTGGTGGCTGCACAACAAATACAGTGTACTTTGTGCTGCTCCACTGTCTACTTCAGAGCTCAGGGTAAACTGTGCACTGCATCTGTTACCTATCAGCAAAAGACACTGAGGGCAGGCTATATTTGCCATGGGCCATATTCCTCAATGTATCCACTTAATGAGGCCTTGTCTCAATCAAGTAAGCATGGGCTGGTGATGTAGCTCAGAAGTAAGGCCCTAAGTTCAATCCCCAGTACAAAAAAGAACAAGGCAGAAACACTCCTCAGGATGGATCCACAACCAAAATCACAACTCAGAAAGCCTTCTTCCCATCTGGGTGACGTGGCACGCACTTCTAATCCCAGCTACTGCCAAGATGAAGCAGAGGATCTCAGTGTAAAAGCCCAGCCTGGGCAACACAGTAAGACCCTTTCTCAGGAAAAGAAAATGACAGAAGTTCCTGTGCATAGCCCTATGCCCAGTGAGGTGAAGAGAGAACAGTGAGGGACTCAGGGCTGGTAAGACAAGCCCCTGGCCCAGAGGCCCAGGCGCAGGGCTCACAACTGCACTGCTGACAGGCAGGGACAAGGACCCACGGAACAGCAGCTCTGGGACAGGCCCAGTGGGGAAGAGGCCCCTGAGCAGCACAGGGCAGCAGGACTGGCCATGAAGCACTTGTCACAGGCCAGCAGGCTGTGGATATGACCCCCCTGCGACACCAAGGACAGAGCGGCCACTGAAGAACAGGGGAGAGCTTGTCTACACCCTCTGGGAGCTGGGGAAACATACCAGCCTGAAGGGGAGGCCCAAGGCCCCTGAGGCTGCCCCCAGTGCTTCTCTTGTGGGGTCCCCCTAAGCACACGGGGGGACTCAGAGGGAGGGTCTACTGGCCTCCCCCATGTCCTGCAGCTGGCAGAGTTCAGGAGCTGCTCGCAAGGGCTGGCCAGACCCCAGGAAGCCATGCACCTCCAGTGGGGTGAGTCTGCAGCAGACTGAGCACCAGGGTTTCAGAACCAGCATTTCCTGGCTCCAGGATGAAGGACCTCAAGGGCCCTGCTCACATCCCAACCCTCCCTGTCACAGGGAGGTCTCTCATGAGAGCCAGCTTCACAGGGACACCTGGACACTCCTGTCAGAATCAAAACCAGTGGGGGAATCAATTCTTCACTTCAGGGAGACCCCTCATCTTTACTTGTCACATTTTCCTAACTTTCTATTATAGCAAATTCCAGATATAAACACAGGTTGAGAAAATAATAAAATGAACTCCAGTGTCCACTGCCTGACTTCTCTAGGCCAATCTTACTTAACCTGTTTCTAGCTTTTCTCCAAAGCATTACTCTTATCACTCAACACTTGTCACAAAGAGGCACAAATGAAGCCAGGTTGCTCCAGAATCAAACCAACCAAACAGGGCTAGCGAGACGCAAGGATAGGCAGCAAATGTGTAGTACATACGGGTTCCCCATGAGAACTTCAGGGGCACAGTACTCAATTGTTCCACAGAAAGTGTAAAATAATTTGCCCTTTTCCAAGTAGGCAGCTGAGCCAAAGTCTATCAGTTTGACTGTGAAGTCCTCAGCAATCACGATGTTCTCATCCTTGATGTCCCGGTGAACAATGCCTTTGGAGTGCAGGTACCCCACTGCCGACACCAGCTGGAACAGAGCCAGAGTGAGCTTTTCAGAGAGCATTCAGTAAGACCACATTGAAAATAAGCATCGACAAGAAGAAAACAAGAAATATGGACAACTTCCAGTCCCTAAGTCTGGATGCGGAGATCTGACCCAGGCCAGCAGGAAGCCCCACAAGCATCGCAGGTGAAAAACCAGCCAGGCCACAAAGCAGACATTGACATGTGAGGTCATTGTGCCCTGGTGTGGACAGACACAGTGAGGCAAGCACAGAGATCAGGCAACAGCTGGGGGCAGCGTGGGTTCATGCTTCTGCTGCAGGAACCAGCAACTCCACAAAGGGCAGCATGCAGTGTCTGCCAAACTCCCACAGTGAGCAGATCGCCCACCAGTGAGTAAGCTCCAGAACTGGCTCCTGTCTGCGAGCCACGGGGTGTCTCTCACCCACCTCCTGCCTGCCTCCTTGCTTGTGGGCCAGGGACCACAGGTCAGCCTTGTCCCTCAACAAGGAAGACAGGTGTCTGTCTGTGTCACAGAGGGGACCCACCAGGACCACTCAACCTTGCAACCTCATGATGAGGTCAATTTGAGCTCTCAGGCCACTTTATATTTACAAATGAATTAGAAGCAGTGGTTAAAGGTAGGTGAACTTAGCCCAACCAATTAATTAATATTTAACTACAAAATGAATATTTATAGACATATACACGAAAAACTATGTCTACCTACATGTTTACATTTGCTCACAAATTTACATGTGCACACATTCACATGTGCATATTCTTGTCTATTCAGACATAGATATACCTAACACACATGCACACAGACACATTCATAGCAGAGCCAGTCAGGAGACAGAAGCCATACTTCAGTGACAACACAGGAAGTCTCAGTGAGATGTGCTAACTGGTGCCCCACCCAAAAAAGAAGCCACCCCTCTTGCAGGCCCCACCTTGCCCCGGACCCATGGAGCTGCCCAGCAGAGTCATTCACAAGCTGCAGCTGAGCACTGAGCAGCCACGATGGACCAGGAGCTGAGAGATGACCTGCCGACCACTAATACTGTTTATATGCATGTATATAAAATTACAGGTCTGTATTTACATGAAACACCACAAGTTTGTATGTACATGTGTGTGTGTGTATCTGTCAAGAGCCACAAAAACTTTTTTTTTTTTTTTTGCTTTTTTGGAGACAGGGTCTCGCTTTGTAGTTCAGGCTGGCCCTGAGCTCACTATGGTGCCCAGGCAAGCCGCCGC
>PVIC010054409.1:0-10000 GCA_004025085.1 Thryonomys swinderianus | reverse complement strand
GCTCTTGCACTCAAATTGTTACCATATGTTGTTTTGAAGAAATATAAGAAAAAAATTTGATCATTGACAGATACGTAGTTGGAAAATGAAATAGCATATTAACAGCCTTTTCAGATAATGATGCTACTTTGATACTACATTAACAACAAACGGTAGTTTCTTAAAGATTATTTGCAATGTGGAATCTGAAATCTTATCAGTGAGCCCTTCTATACTGCTAAGTTGAAACCCATTGATCTGTCTCACTCTTATAACGGATCTTCCATATATGCAAGATTGAAAATAGCATCTCACTGAGTTATGCATATTTTCTAAGTGTTGACATATTTCAGCATACAATATAAAAAACTGGAATTGTTAATGTCACTTCCAATCTTTGTCATCAGAAAAGTCTTTGTTGACAAGCTGTCAAGATTGTGGTGGCAGAAGTGAGTCTTCCAAAATTTTGCTTTTTGATTGAGATTTCAAATTTCATCACTGGCAAGAAATGCTGACAGCTTGACTTGAATCATTCTGGCTCACTTTGGTCATTTTCAAGAAAATGATTGCCAAATGCCCAAATATGAAAAATCCCATTTATCTGTCAGAAATTCAAGGAAAAATAGTCTTTCCTAGGAAACCAACTAGTCCATTGAACCACACAAACAACCAAATGAGTATTTTCCACAGGTCAATTATGGTTTTGCCCTGCTCAGAAATGCTTTAATGAGGCTTCCCACTTCTTCACCCAGACTATTCAAAAGACATGCACTAACATACCAACATCTCACTGCATCAAAAATGTGCCAGTGGGCTGAAGATTTAGCTCAGTGGTTCCAGTGCCTGCCTAACAAGGCCAAGGTCTCTGGTTTGATCCCCAGTAACCACATACAATACTGGGGGTGGTGACTCAGCCAACAACAATCAGTACCACATACCACAGTGCTGGGCATAGTGGCTCACGCATGTCATCCCAGCACTCAGGAGGCAAAGGCAGGAGAATTGCTGAGTTAAAGGTTTGCCTGGGCTACATAGTGAGCTCAGGGCCAGCCTGAACTATAAAGCCAGACCCTGTCTCAAAACAAACAAACAAAAATGTTCCAGTGAAGAATGTAATGACCATTATCAGAGTTGTTAATGACTACCTTGACTTGTAAAAAGGCCAGGCACTTTGACTGTCCATTGCTTTTGAACCATTAGTGCAAATGTCAATAAAGTGCAAAACCAAGCACATTTTATTGCTATTTTAAATACAGGTTTGATCTTGTATTTATCTGAATGGATCCAAAGGCCTCAAAGGCCCCCTACACTTTATGAATCATTGCTGACTATAATTTGATATAATACCTATGATTTCAACAGTATTTCAGATTAAAAGCTAAAAAATCCTAATATTTACATGTTTAAAGCCTAGATCATTGTTATAGAATATGTCAGAGTTGAAAAAGCATGTACTTGTCATCAGAGAGATCCAAATTTGAATTTTAATTTAATGCTTTACTGTTATCATGCCACTAAAAAGGTCATCTCTAAAGATCAGCTTTCTTATCTATGGATAATGACTAAGTTTGAAAGTTGAGATTATATAACATATATAAATTTGCATATAGAAAGTCTAAATGATCCTTGCTTATTTCCCAGTTATTCATCAAAAATTACCCAGGACATAATTCACATGGTCACTTGGTATTATTTATATTACATTTATGCCATTTCTCCCCAGTGAGGTTGCAACATCTATGAGGAAAGAAAGCCTGTCATATAATTTTTATTTTTCCATGCACTGCTGGTATAAAATTGGTTGCATGTTCTCACGTTGCTTAGCTCAACTGAATTCCTTGTTATGATTTAAATCTAAAATGTCCCCCAAAGTCTTTCATTTTTGAGAGGTGATTGGATCATAGGGACGTTGTACTCATCAGTGGATTAGCCAATTGATGAGTTCATAGCTGACTGCTATTGAGAGAGGAACTCTGGCCAGAAGAGGTGTCCCTGGACTTGTGACCTGGGAAAGTGAACCCATGTCCTTGGGTCCTCTCTGCTCTCTGCTTCCCAGCTCCCTTGGGTTGAGTGTCTTCCCTCCTCCATGTCCCTTCTGCTATGAGTTTCTGCCCTTGAGCTAGTCAATTATGAACTAAACCCTGAGCCAAAGTAAACCTCTCCTCCTTTAGGCTGTGGGAGTCTGGAATTTTCTTCCAGCAATGACTAACACATTTCTGTACAGTGACTGATACATTTTTTATCTTATATACACATGACCTTTTGGTAACAATCAACACAATCAGTTCCCTCCTTCTCCAAATATTTCTTCTCCAGGACTTTATGAAATCTCTCCCTTTTTCTCTTCCATTGACTTGGGTACTGATAAATCCTGACAGTCTTTAGGATCCAGGTCCAGGAATTCTCTCCCCCCCCCCCACCGCTTACTTGATATTCTTGTCCTACTCAAATTTACCTATGCCCACAGCTTTAATTACCATCAATACACCAACTACTAACTGTTATTCTACAGCCTAGATCTTTCCGCAGTTCCAGACATGTAGGTGACTTGCCTTCACCTCCAACATGTTCAGGATCTTCCATCACAAACCTGTTTTTCCTCCAGAATTCCCCCGTCAGTGTCAGACACCCCACTCAATCAACTACACAGTTACAATCTTAGAAAGAATTCATCTCTACAGTCTTGCTGCACTGATTTGGTGAAACCTACACAGGTAACCCAAATAACTGTTATGTAAGAATATTTTAGAAAAATCATTCGAAATCCTTTTAAGACTTAAAAAAGTGCCCAGAGTACCAGAGCAAATAATAATAATAATCTATATCCAAAGGAAGATTTTAAAAAGTAGTACTTGACAACTCACACAGTATAATCTAATATCTTAAGGGAAAAGCATTAAAAACATTAGCACACAAAATAACGTAAAACTTTTTTTTCTCCTATTGAACACTATCTTGTTTCTACCAACATGAATAATGTTCCAAGTCTTGGGCTGATTAGTGAAAATTTGAGTTGCTATACAAATGGATCTAGAAAATAAAGGGCAGTATCTGAAGCGAGTACATTTAATTGCCTCAGAGTGACAGAATAAGGCAATGTGTTCATCTTTCCCATAGTTTCTGAGTTCCAGTATGAGCAAAAGGCTATGGTGTGGTATTAAGAATATAAACAAAATAGACAGAGATATTGACATAAACCTTTCCTCAGTCATTCATTCCATGCCATCTTAATCTTCTCTATCTTCTCTTATAGACTATTAAGCAATAAGTATTATTTCTCAAAATTACTTGGGTAAGGAGCATCTACCCTCAAAAATTTGACAATTTATGATTTTTTTGGTGGTATCAGGTGACAATATATTTTTAAATGATGATTCAAAAGATACTGGCATTTTTCACTGAAATCAAGAGAAATCTTTAAAGTGCTCAGAATATTAACTAGTTAATAAAATATAAAAGACAAAGGTTAACTGGGTCAGTCAGGAAGCATGCTGTTGGCATTCACTCTTGTCAAAACCAAGAACTGAGACTAAGGATGTGATCAGACAAAAAGGGAATCCCCCTTGATTGGATATCATATCACTGCATGTGTATTTAGGATGAATACATGAATGCTAACAGAGACTGTTCCATACCTATATATCACTCAGTTAAAAGTGGGAGGACTGAAATCAGAGGATGAGAAGGCAAAACACAGTCACTCATGAATGGCAATGATTCAGTGCTGAGTGACATTTTCCTACTTAATAATGTTATTAGAAGACCCACATCCTATTCAGCAGTGTTTTGCTTATAATATGGATGGTCAAAAACTGGAATTCAGAAATTAATGTCTGAGTATGCTAAGTAATACAGTCTCATTATAAGGTAATCATCCAGGTGCTACTTGCAAGCCCAAGTTGAAACTTTATTTGAATCTGTAATTGTTACTCAAATTGTTGACTTTCAGAGCAGACAAGATCATTTATCTGACCTCTTCACATTTCCAGAAGGTTCTAAGAATTATATTTAACACACACCATCTCATTAAGTGTGTTAATTCAACAAATACAGAAGTGGTTATTTTATAGCTAAGATCTATAGCTGATACAAATATTTTAATAACCAAAATCAGCACAATCTCCACCTTCACAGAGCTCTTCTATATTAACCATTAAAATTAAGCACCAAAAATGGCAGTTACTAGAGTGTGTTGGAATGAGATAGTCCTAAAGAGAAACAACAAACTAGTGAAGAAGATTATGAAATATTTTAAGAAAAACGTTATTTTAAAAGGGATGTCATCTAAGTCTTCACTTTGCTCACATTTGGGAAAAGAGCTAAAAAAAAAAAAAGTAAAGGCACTAATTATGCAAATGTCCATAGCTAATGGTCATTTATTAATATTAGATGATTATTCCAAGTAGAAAAAACAACAACTGCAGAGAACCTGATGGGGACACACTGCCAAAGAGACCATAGAAAAGGATCTAGGAAGTAGTGGAGTCAGATGCAAAAGGGGAAGACAGGCTTTGGAGATTTTGGCCTTCACAGTGCAACTTGGTCAAATTTATCCTCAAAGAGTTACCCTGCAGCTGTATTGAAGTGGGAGGAGGTTGGAGTTTTAGGAACAACGACTAGAAGTGATGCCAATGGGGAGACGTTATTGGATTCTACATGTACTGTGAAGGCAATGACAGGATTCATCATTGGACCACACTGGAACAAGAGAGAGGAGGCGAGGATGCGACCACAATTGGGCAAAAGTGAGTGAAGAAATGAGCTGTAGTTACCTGAGATGGGAAGACCTTCGAGGAGCAATACCCCAGCTGCACGAGATGTACAGTAAATACACAAGTGAAGGTATTGAGCAGACTGGCAGATACTCAGCACTGCTTGAGAAAGTTTCTCAGCCTTGAGAATAGATGAAATCACCCAGCAGATGACAGCAAATGGAAAAGAGAAGTCTAAGGTCACAGATCCCAGACACTTCCACATTGAAGGATCAGGGAGAAGAGCTGAAATGATGCCTGAAGAACGTGATGCACAGATAGAAAGAAAAACAGAGTAGAAGACAGAGGAGTTCAGGTTCAAATGGGCCAAACGCTACTGCCAAGACACAAGATGTGAGGACCATGACATGGCAGGTGGACCACCAGCAATTTGCAAGTCACTGGGGACCTTGACCAGGGAGTTTCAGGAGAGCAGTGAAAAGGAAAACATGATAGGAGTGAAGTTTAACTCTGAAAAGAAGACAGAAGTTGTGGGAAGAATTCTTTCAGAGAGTTTACTCTAAAGGAAAAGAGGCCATTATGTCAGAAGCTGAAAAGGACCAGCAAACTGTGACATACTGACAGTTTCATGGTTAAAACAAATTGCCCAATGGAAAAGTTATATGGCAAGAGTGGAGCATTCCAATCTGAGCCCATATTCCAATCAACATTCCACAACAAAAGGATGAAGGCCTGGCATTCATTTATTGCGCTACAACTGGGAACCACCAATGGCATAGCACAGCATAGCCAAGGCAAACTATGGTAACCATAATGAATTTCCTGTAGCCTACCAACTCCTATCTAGAAATTTTTCATGTCATTTTAATTAGAATCCTACACTTGATCTTAGCCAAAAGGCCGAGAAGCGATTTTAATTGGAATCCTAAGAAGAAGAAAGGATGAACGTCTCCCTCTTGTCTATCAAATGTTAACTTCATGTTGGAGAAAGTCCCAGTCCAGGTCCATTCTTGCAGGGAGCCAGAACCACAATCCCTTTAAATTTTAAACACCTGTTCACAAAAGTTTCCATGACTGAATTGACTTCCTTCATAATCCACATCCACATATTCACTCAACAAACATTGTGAGCTTCCTACATCCCAGGATAGTTCCTAAGAGTGATGGATACAGCAGGGACAAAGGAACAGTGTCTTAGTTCTCCTGGAGTTTACATTCTATGGGAATGAGACGAATATTTAAAATGTAACAATAAATCCAATAGAGGTCATGGTGGTATAATAAAAATGAAAAATGGCATTGCATAAAATCAGTGATGGGTACTTTGGAGGTCTCTCTGGCTTGTTTATATTGATTAAACCCCAATTTAAAAAATCCAAACCATTCCAAGGTGTAGGAAAAATTAGGTTAAAAAAAAGGAAAGGTCATCTTTTAAGTCTTGAAAGGACTGTTAGAGAAGTCTTGAGTACAGAGAAGGTAGAAGAGTGTAATTGTAGAACAGCCTGAGCCAAATCCTGCAGGTTAGAGTTGACTGTAAGCATAATAGGAGAAGATGTGCAATTCAGATTCCACTGGCTGTTACTGGCAGACAGATTCTAGGGATAAGGGTGAATCCAGCTGAGTAGCCCAATGTGTGTGTGTGTGTTGGGGGGGTGCCAAAATGGAGTGGGATGGTGGTGCTAGCTGGAAAGGAGATTGAGGCAAGAAAACTGCCATGGAAGGAGGGACAATTTGATGGATTCAGAGACTCTCTTCGAAGTAGAGCGGACAGAACATATTGATGCCATGGACATAAAAATGCAGAGGCCCGTGAGGGGCTAGCAGGGGGACACAAAGGATGACCTCCAAGTATCCACCAGAAAAATCTCCCTGGGTGGTGATGCCATCTACAGGCAGGGTGCAGTCTGGATAAGCAATAAAATCAGGATGGGAACAGAGGGAAAAAGAATTTTGAGAGTTCTGTGTTTTGTACATTTTGGTCAAGATGTTATGAAACTCCTGGCTGTGTAGTTAGGAAAAGTGAAATTTTTTTTATTTTTTTATTTTTATTTTTGAAACAGGGTCTCGCTTTGTAGTTCAGGCTGGCCCTGAGCTCACTATGTAGCCCAGGCAAGCCTCAAACTCAGCAGTCCTCCTGCTTCTGCCTCCTGAGTGCTGAGATGACAGGCGTGAGCCACCACGCCCAGCACTGTGGCATGTGGTGTTGACGGCTGGTTGGCGTGAGTCACCATGCCCAGCATTACATGTGGTTACCGGGAATCAAACCCAGGACCTTGCGCTTGGGAGGCAGGCACCGGAACCACTGCGCTAAATCTCCGGCCCCGAAAAGTGAAATATTTACCCTTCAGTTCTTCAAGTCCCAGCCTCATGGCACTACTTTAGATCCAGGTGATCTCACCCTTGTCTGAAATCTTCAGCCCCTTTCTCCAAGTCTTCCATTAGGCAGCTGTGTTTTGGTCAGCTATTGTTCTATGATAAGTTTTACAGGCTATTTTTTTTAAATATTCTCCTTATTTTGAATATGAGTTCTGAATCAGAAGCCAAGTGTTCGATTCCTATTTTCATCCCTAGCAAACTGGCTTGTCTGTGGACTTCACAAATATCCAAAAAATGACCGTGTCCTCATCCGTTAAAAAAACAGCAAGAGGACTAGAATAGTAATCCCACTCTAAAACTAGAGCATTTTATGGGTTTAGTTCATAATTAATTCACTGGAGTCAAGGACTACCGTCATACACAAGGAACACAAAGCTTATAAGTAGTGGGCTCTCAATAAATGACACTGGGGAGCCGGGGAAAATAGCTTTGCTTCCTAGCATGTTAGAGGCCCAGCTCACAACCAGCACCCAAAGAGGTGCTGACTGCTTGATATACACAAATTCGAATATAGCCACAAAGGTACCATGCTTTGCTGAGTATTAATTTCTCTGGTCCTCTCCATCCACCCTAACTTGCTTGTGCTGGTGGATTTACAAGGAAAAGAATCCCTTTCTGCTCTTGCGTCCCCTTCCCCAACCACTGTCTCGAACTTCATCAGACGCCAGCGATCTCGTTCCTCAGGAACAAGAAGCATTCCACCTGAAAGTTTAAAGACTTCTTAACAAGAGTCACTTACAAGTTTGGAGGCACCAAATCAGCCGTGGGCCTCCCAGGTTGGGAAACGGCTGCTCAGGGACAGTGGTCAGTTGAGACTCGGGCGCCCCCTGACCCCCCCCCCCCCAACCCTCCACTGAGAGTGCAAGCTCCCAGCTCAGGTGCGGGGAGCCCGTACCTGGAGGATAATATCGCAGTAGGAGGCTCTTCAGCTTCATTTTCTCCTTCTTGGGTCTGAGGCAGATGGGCTTCGTAGCCATGGAAACCTCCAAACAGCCGCGGGTCGCTTATGCGCATGCGCAGAGGAGGCGCCCCAGCCTGCAGCGCGGACCGGTTGCGAGGTTCTGGGGACTCCGGAGACTGAAAGCCCACCCACAATGTCTCCACAAGTGAGTTTTTCTGAAGCTCTTAAAATGTGCCTAAATCGACTAATTTATTTTACTTCACTTTTTAAAGTGTAGTTTAAGAGAAAAATCGTGTCACTTATAAATGAAAATTTCATGTAATTTTCAAATAATAAATTCAAATAGATGCAATTTGTTAAAAGGCTGTTGAATTGCTAGTTTTGCCTGGCAAAGACTCTGAACCAAAACTCTGCCTTTTTTTGCTTGAAAAAAAAAATGTTTTAACTTTCAGAACTGTGTCGGCAGCCAACAACCGCGCCACACACCAAACAGCCCGACAGGAGGTTTTATTTAAGGGGAAGCAGTGGCTCCTGCACGAAAGGCTGGCAGAAACAAAAGCAGAAGCTTGGAACAAAGGAAGGGACAGTCTTACATAATCTTGGGTTGGGGGACCTATGTAAGGGTCAGAGTGAGGTAACTTTTAACCAATCACAAGCCACATTGCCTTCCAAGTTTTTCTCTTGCAGAAGCTCAGTGGGTTGAAGCTACAGGGAGGTGAAGAAGTCAGAAGGACTATGTATAAAATAGAGGGCCATAACCCTAACATTAACCAAGAAAAGGAAAAAAATAGCAAATGTTTGAGATTTACAAGATAGCCTAGCAACCAACTGAGCTTTTTTACTTGGTATACTCAAAAGATTGGAAAGATCATTTGGCCTTTGGGACTAAGTGATAGTTAAACCTAGCAGAAAAGTTCCACCCACAAAAATTGTCTCACCAGGTTAGAGTCCCACACTTACGAAATAGAAAACCGTGTGAAACCTGACATTCTGTATCACTCACAGTGCCTCCAGTCATTAAGACTCCAGGAAAGGCTTTTAAGTAGGGAGAAACATTCCTCCTAGAGAAAAGAAGAAGTTTTTGTAGATTTGATTCACATATTCATTTTAAGCTCCTGACCTTTGCCTGGGTGCTGTGGTCCATGCTTCTAATCACAACTACTAGAGGGCTAAAACAAGGGGATGCTAGTTCATAGGCAGCCTGGGCAAACACAATGAGGACCCATCTCAAGAAAAAAAAAATGGCCCTTGGAAAAATAACAGTAGAGAAATCTGATAGGCCCCATGTACACCCTGTGATCAAAGTAGCAATGACCAGTATTGGGACAAACTGACAGCAGCTACGTGTGAAGGAACACAGCACTTCCCAGAAGTCCTGCCCAGGATACGTTACTTGACTCTGATCATAGGAATCAGTTAACTCATAAATTACAATTTATTCTATCTTTTCTTTTACTGCCCGTAATAAATCTTATCCCTCACAAGTCAGAACAAACCAAACTGAGGAAATTGTACAAAATAACTTTCAAAGTCAAGAAAAAAAAAAAAGATTGAAGAGACGAGCACAAAAACCAGTAAACACACTGGGCAATCTTGTGTGCTGAGCCAGAAATAATTAGTTATAAAAACATCATTGGGAAAACACTGAATCATTTCTTCTGTGTGGAGAAATTAAAGGAGTAAATAAGAATCAAAACGTATAATAGTTATTGCAAAATAGGAAGAAATGTTCAAAGGGGACCCGGGGGGAACAATTGAAAAGAAAGAAGAGAAAGGAAAAAATTGAAGGTAAGAAGGATAAAATGAAAGCAAAACTAATGTATATAAGAAATGAAAGGGCCGGAGGGTTAGCTCAGTGGTTCCGGCGCCTGCCTCGCAAGCGTAAGGACCTGAGTTCGATCCCCGGTTACCACATATAATGCTGGGCGTGGTGGCTCACGCCTGTCATCCCAGCACTCGGGAGGCAGAGACAGGAGGATTGCTGAGTTCGCGGCGGCTTGCCTGGGCACCATAGTGAGCTCAGGGCCAGCCT
>PVIC010054408.1:0-11555 GCA_004025085.1 Thryonomys swinderianus | reverse complement strand
TTTTTTGCTTTTTTGAGACAGGGTCTCGCTTTGTAGTTCAGGCTGGCCCTGAGCTCACTCTGGTGCCCAGGCAAGCCGCTGCAAACTCAACAATCCTCCTGTCTCTGCCTCCCGAGTGCTGGAATTACAGGCATGAGCCACCACGTCCCGCATTGTGGTATGTGGTGTTGATTGTTGGTGGATGTGAGTCTCCACGCCCAGCATTGTATGTGGTTACCGGGGATTGAACTCAGGTCCTTGCACTTGCGAGGCCAGCGCTGAAACCACTGAGCTAACCCTCTGGCCCTTTACTCATATTCTTTTTTTTTTTTTTTTTGAGACAGGGTCTCGCTTTGTAGTTCAGGCTGGCTCTGAGCTCACTATGGAGTCCAGGCAAGCCTCGAACTCAGCAATCCTCCTGTCTCTGCCTCCCGAGTGCTGGGATTACAGGCGTGAGCCACCACGCCCGGCTCTTTACTCATATTCTTAATATGCATGAATGGTGTTAACCTTTTTGGCTACAGGAAGAAAAAAAAATTTCTTGCCTGAGTGTATGAAAGATGTAGAGAAAGATGAAGGAAATAGAGACCACAGAGGATTTAAGTAGAAGTTGATGAGAGACCTTGTGAAATTTAAGTATCTTATTAATAGGTAGAGGTTTAGAGAAAGAGGCATGCCTTTTCTTTTCCTTTGCTTTTTCCTTTCTCTGTGTGCATTTGTGTGTGTGCGTGTGTGTGTGTGTTGATGGAGATCAAACTTGCAAAGCCCCACTTCTATGCCATACCCAAGGCCACTGTCTGGCTGGGCCCAGCAGAGCAGCTGAGTGGCATGGTGCCAGCCTCTCATGGCTGGCAGAGAGGTGCTGTAATTAGGATCTTGAAGACATGAGTAAGAGTACATGCTAGTAACCTTCTGAGGCCACAACACATCACTGGGAAAACTGCAGGCTAAGGGTTTGCTGGTGTTAGGAACCAAGAAGCAAGCACAAACTTGGTCTCTCTGTGCCTACAGCTGGTGAGAATGGGTGATTCAGGCACCGGACTGTGGGAGAAAGAGCAGCATTTTGGGAAAGGGCAGCAAGCCACAGAATTCTTTCAGGCAAAGCCAGTTTTCTGAAAGCAGAGGAACCTTAGTGAAAAAGTTGTTGTGGGGGAGGGTTGATTCCTGTGAAATAGAAGTTTGGAAGATCATGGTTGAAGCAGAGTTTAGGAGGAAGTCACATTGTTAGAAGACTAGGTCAGGGAAAGGAAAAGCAGAGACAGAAAGGGTTGAGAGGGCCTAGGAGGGGAGATGACCATAGAGGCTGGAGACCAAAGTAATCAGGACTTCAGGAAGGGAGGTCAGGAGGTGGCAGTAGGGAGCAAATTCATGTCTCACGAAGATCTGCTGTGCTTCGTGGGGATTTATGAGCTTCCTGGTCTATGAGCTTCCGGGGCAGGGAAAGAGTTGGATTTGGGATACTACATTGCAGTGTCACCTCTGCTTCTTTGAAGGAACTCAAAGCCTTTCTGGTAATACTTGGTGTAGTAGAAATGCCTTTAATTTGTATTAAACTTTCAGCCTTTCATCTCAGGGTCTTGCATTAGCCAGTTAATTCCACATTTGTGATCCTCTTAGACGTATAGACTTAACTGTCCCCTTGTGACTCTCCTGCTATCAGGAACCCTGATGGGAACCTGGGTAGACCCTACCTCCACCTCCACCCCAGGTTGCTGAGGATGGTTTAGACACTCTGCAGGTCGGGTTGTGATAAGGGAGTGATCCCACCAGGGCTTCACCACTGTGTTTCCTAACAAGGAAGGGTCGGGAATGTACTTGATCAGAGGGAAATGGCTGGAGGTGCAAGAAGCTAATGTTTTCTAATGGATATGGAAAGTAGTGAGACTGGGACTTTTCTCAGTCCCAGCTATCAAATTGCCGCTTTGTGGGAGGGGCTCCTTTTTTTTGTACAATTATTCAGAGGCAGACATGGGGTAGAATTTAAGCCTAATTATTAGTGCAGGTGTTTTAAAACTTTAGCGTTCATCAAATCCTCTGAAGGACCTGTTAAAACACGAGCTCCAGAGTTTCTGACTCAGCAAACCTTAATGAGCGCCTGAGAATTTGCACCTGACACACACCTGGGTGCTGCAGGTGCTGCCATTAAAGGAGGAGAACGACTGATTTCTGAGAAAGAGGCTAGGGGCCGGAGATTTAGCTCAGTGGTGCTGGCGCCTGCCTCACAAACCCAAGGCCCTGAGTTCAATCCCTGTTAACCACACACAATGCTGGGCGTGGTAACTCACGCCCACCAGCAATCAATACCACATACCACAGTGCTGGGTGTGGTGGCTCATGCCTGTAATTCCAGCACTCGGGAGGCAGAGGCAGGATTGCTGAGTTCCAGGCTTGCCTGGCCTACACAGTGAGCTCAGGGCCAGCCTGAACTACAAAGCAAGACCCTGTCTCAAAAAAAAAAAAAAAAAAAAGAGGATAATTCCTGAATAACCATGGGAAAGAATTTGGGCTTAAGTAGGGAAGAGAAGAGGGAAGCAATGGAGCTGGTGGAGTTCTGGGTCCTGTGTGACACAATCCTCCAACTGAGATAAAGACTGAGGTGAAGACACAAAAGATAATATGCTTGAGGTGAAAAGGTCTCTTGTGGAAAATGAAAACGGGATTAAGGGCTTCTGGGATGACATGTGGTAAAACAGATTCACTCATGAGGCAAATGAAACTTAAAACTAAACCCATGATGTTTTTGGAAGACTTAGAGGAGCACATGATAAATTCTGTAGGTGGTGGAAATTGAGGGTGGGGTAGTTTAAAGGAGTCACACTTTAAAATTCAAGGAACAAAAAAATAGACATGGGTAGGATGGGGTTTGTGTATCTTAGCTGACCTCTTTACTGCATATCATCTAGGAAGTACTGCTGAGAAGAAAGAAGAGTTGTGGAAGAAGAGAATGAGGTACATGAGACATTGCTGAGGAATGTGATGAAACCTAATTTACAGAACCCATCAGATGTCAGCAGTACACCAGAAACCCAGGGAAGACAGATGCTCTTCAACAGCAAAAGACTCAAGCTCTTTAGTCCATGTATTCCCTAAATCCCTGGTGTTAAGACTATGTAGGTATTTACTAATTTTACCTACTGATGACTAGGGAAGACAAGGAGGTTTTTACAATAGTCCAACTTCTTGCCACATTTGTGTAGGCTCATAAGTAGAGAAAATGTCTATTAACATTTTCTATATGACACATTATTTTTTGTGAAATAAGATCTCATTACGAAGCCAAGTCTGGCTTCAAAACCCTGGGCTCAATCAATCTTCCTACCTCAGCCTCCTATGCATCACTGTCAACAGTGGTCACATCAGAAAGGTAAGATTATTACAATTTCACTTTCTTTATTTCAATACTCATGATTTTGAATTAATCAAGGAGTTTTGTTACTTTTTAATAGGAGATACTTTTAGGAAGCAATTTTTATTTTATACTTCAGTGTTCAATTGTTTTATGAATCCAGAGATTTTTTCACTTTAAAAAGGAAAACAGATAATACAGCTTTATAGTAAAGATGAAAATAGAAAAAATTAGCTTTAGTGTATGGACACAAGCAGAAATGTATGTATATGCAGTGTGTATTTGAGGTTAAACTGAACCAACCTGTTTTGTAATGAGTTTAACAACCTTTCAACAGAAACTTGTGATGAATGTGACTGTGGGGGTGGGTAAATTGTTCAGCATTTTATGGTGGTGGTTTCACTCCATAGCCCACAAATGGGTGTCAGCTGGTATGTGGGGGTAGGACTTATTGCAAACAGAGGCCAGGATATTTGAACAACATTCAAAATTGTCAATACTACATTGTTCTAAATTCGATTAGCATACAAAAATCCAGGGACTAATGGTGAATTTGCTTTTTGTGTTTTCAATTCCTTTGAATCTAACTTCTGAAAGCTAACGTAGATTTTTGTTTTTGTTTTGAAGTAGGGTCTCACTTTGTAGTTTAGGCTGGCCTTGAATACACTGTAGCCCAAGCTGGCCACAGACTCATAGCAATCCTTCTGCCACAGCTTCTCAAGTGCTGGGAATATAGGCGTGTACCACCCTGCCTGGCTTTTGACATTCACTTCATTTTGTTTATCATTAATCCATGTTGTGTCCCATTCACAGAGTAAATAGCATGCTTTGTCATTTCCATTCTATTTGCAAGCAGTACTTTTTTTTGAAGCAAAATATTTACTGGTACATTTTAGATATACATAATGATAACATTCATCATAGAGGATTTGTACCTGGATATGATATAATCTCAATCCTTCTTTTCCTCCCCTCCATTAGGCCCCGTTTCCTCTACTTAAATACAAAAGCATCATTTCCACTTTTTCTATTTTCTCTTTTTTTCTTGTCAGTTCCTTCATTCCCCTTCACCCATTCCTTGTACCCCTTCTCATTTGAACATTTTCTTGCCATTTCTCAATGTGTATTGTACATTTTAGTCCTTATTTTCACTTTCAGTTTCCTACACCTAAGAAACAATGCAGTATTTAAACATTTGTGTCCGATTTATTTCACTTAAGATTATGATCTCAAGATGTCTCAAACTCATTCTTATTTATGGCAGAGTATATTATGTTTTTTTAAAAACCCACATCTTCTTGGGGCTGGAGATTTAGCTCAGTGGTTCTGGCTCCTGCCTCGCAAGTGCAAGGTACTGAGTTCGATCCCAGTAACCACATACAATGTTGGGCGTGGTGACTCATGCTCACCAGCCATCAATACCACATACCACAGTGCCGGGCGTGGTGGCTCACGCCTGTCATCCCAGCACTCGGGAGGTAGAGACAGGAGGACTGCTGAGTTTGAGGCTTGCCTGGGCTACATAGTGAGCTCAGGGCCAGCCTGAACTACAAAGCGAGACCCTATCTCAAAAAACAAACAAAACCCCCACATCTTCTTTATCCATTCATCAGTTGATGGACACTTGAGCTGTTTCCAAGGTTTAGATATTACAAACTGTGTCACTATAACCGTGGGTGTGCATATGTGACCTGTCGCTTTTCACTCTTTTGGGCTGATGCTATTAAAGGGAATAGCTAGATCTAATGGAACTTCTAAATTTAGTTAGTTTGTTTGTTTTGAGACAGGGTCTTACTTTGTAGTTCAGGCTGGCCCTCAGCTCACTATGTAGCCCAGGAAAGCCTGGAACTCAGCAATCATCCTGCCTCTGCCTCCTAAATGCTGGGATTACAGGTGTGAGCCACCACACCCAGCATTGTGGTATGTGGTACTGATTGCTGGTCAGCGTGAGCCACCAAACCTAGTATTGTTGTATGTGGTTACAGGGGTAGGGGGTGCGTGGGGGGTGGTGGATCGAACTAGGGATTTTGCACTTGCTAGGCAGGTGCTGGAACCACTGAGCTAAATCTCAACCCTAAGTTTAGCTTTTTTGAGGAAGTGCACACTGATTTTCACAGAGTTTGCATCAGTCAGCATTCCTACTAACAGTAAGGTAGGGTTTCTTTCTTTTCCCCTCAGAGCCCCTCCAGTATTTATTATTGGCTGATTTCTTGATAACAGCCATTCTTTTTGGAATGGCTGGAATCTCAGATTGTTTTAATTTGTGTCTCTCGAATGACCAATGATGATGAACATTTTTTCATATATTACTGTTTCTCCTTTTTCTTCTGAGAAATGTCTATTCATTTTAGATATCCATTTGGTTTGCACTATCCTAGAACAAGGGATATCTTTCCATTTTCTAACCTCTTGGATCTCCTTTTGCAGACTACTATAGTTTTCAATATAGAGGTCTTTTATTTCCTTTGGTAGATTGATTCCTAGATATTTTGTTTTATGAATGCTATAGCTAAAGGTGTTGTTTCCCTAACTTTTCTCTCAGTGAGATTTGTTAATCATGGAAAAAAGGCTATTGATTTTGAATGTTGAATTTATTAAATTTGGAAGCCTTTGGTGGAGTTTTTGAAGTCTTCTATGTAAAGTATAATGTCATTCTCAAATAATAATTTAGTTTCTTTCTTTCCTATTGTTACTCTTTTTATTTCTTCCTCTTGTCTAATTAGTCTGGCCAATGTTTCCAGAACTATATTGAATAGAAGTGGTGACAGTGGAACATAACCTTGTCATGTTCCTTATTTTAGAAATTTTGTCCATTTCATATGATGTTTGTTTTTTAAAAGCCATGGATGGCTTTTATCAGATTGATATAGGACCCTTCTATTCTAATTTTCTGTAGAGTTTTTTTTTAACCCTGAGTGGGTGTTGGACCTTGCCAAATATATTTTTTTTGCATCTATTGAGATGATCATAAAGTTTTTGTCTTTGACTCTGTTAATATAGTGTGTTGCATTTCTTGATTTGTGTATATTGAACTATCTCTGCATTCTTGGGATGAATCCTACTTGGCAATAAGCTTCTTGATGAGTTGCTACATTTTGTATCTTACTGAGAGTTTTTGTGTCTGTGTTCATAAGCCAGATTACCCTGTAGCATTTTTTTTTGGTTGGGTCCTTCTCTGGTTTTGGTATTAGGGTAATGCTTATGTCCAGAAATGAATTTGGAAGTGTTGCTTTCCTTTAGATTTCAATAAAGAATCTGAGAAGTGATGGTGACCACCCTGAGTGAGCTACAAATTCATAAACTGATCTTTCATATTGAAAGTCCAAGTTTGTTTATTAGCTCACAATGGCTTACCGGAAGAACCAGCAGTTGGTGTGTGGGAAAGGAAGAATTCCCACACCACTGGTTACAGCAGATGTCTTGATCCATGATACTATGATGTCTTGTGTAGCAAGATAATAGTGCAGCTAAGGGCAGCATGACTCATACAGAAAACTTCCAAGAAGGCAAAATCAATCCATGGTAGGAAACAAATTTCCCATTAATCTCTGAGTTGCTTTTGCTAAAATGTTTTGTTCTCTTGTTATTAGGACTCTGCTTGCATCAGTGTCCCCCACCTCACTGTTCCCTGCACTCCCCCCTACACCTTCAGGAAGCTATATTTTTATTTTCCTTCAGGGCTTGAAATGCCTAACTCCAAGCTCTCCTTGACTTGAGGGTTTGTGTTCAGAAGTCTGCTGTAATTCTGATGGGTTTTCCTGCATAGGTTATTTCTTTTTTCCAATAGCTTTTATTATTTTGTTCTTATGTTGAATTTCTGGAAACTTATTATATGTGTTGGGGATTTTTTTTTAATCACAACCAATTGGAGTTCTATATGCCTCATTTATCTGTGCATCAAATACTTTTTCTCTGGACTGGGGATGTAGCTCAGTGGAACCACACCTGCTTGGCAAGCACAAGGTCCTGAGTTCAATACCCTGTACCACAAAAAATAAAATGCACAAAAAAACAAATTTTTCCCTGTTTAGAAAATTTCTTGCAGTTACTTCTGTGATCAGGATTTTTATGTTATTTGCATTATCTACTGCTTTTTCAATGACTCTGATCAATCTTATGTTACTCTTCTTTGCCTTTTCTAGCAGCTCCTGGATTGATGATTTCTCATGGATCTTTGCTATAAAGAAGTCTTTGTTTTCATGATTGCTAATTGCAATACCGTCTTCTATATCTGATTTTCTGTTCTCACATTGGCTTACTCTGCTGTGTATACTTTTTAATGAATTTTTAATCTCCTAGATTTTTAATCTATTTCATGAATTCCATTTCTTTCCTATGTGGAACATTCCATCATTTTCCTCAGCTCCTCTATTTTGTTTTATGACAGGGTTTCTCTTTATAGTTCAGGCTGGCCCGAGCTCACTATGTAGCCTAGGCAAATGTCAAACTCAGTAATCTTCCTGTCTCTGCCTCCTGAGTGTTGGGATTATAGGCGTGAGCCAACACCACACCTGGCACTGTGGTATGTAGTACTGATTGCTGGTGGGTGTGAGTAACCACACCTGGTATTGTATATGGTTACTGGGGATCGAACCAGTGACCTTGTGCTTGCTAGGCAGTGCCGGAACCACTGAGCTAAATCTCTGGGCCTATTTCATAATTTTCTAGTCCAAGAGTTGACTAAACGTTTTCCTAAAGGGACAAACAACAAATAGGATTGCAGGTCATAAAGTCACCACTATGGTTATTATAAAGCAAAAGCAACCATGGACAATTCATAAATAAATGAACCTTCCAATAGTACTTTCTCAAAAAACAAATAACTGTAGGCCATAACTTTCTAAGTGCTGTTCTGATTTATTCCACTGACATATTTTTGTACCAGTAATGCATTGTTTAATGACAGAGCCTTTTCAATATATGTTAATATCTACTAGGTCTAGTTCTCCCCCTTATAATTTTTTTTTTTTGAGACAGGGTCTCACTTTGTAGTTCAGGCTAGCTCTGAGCTCACTATGTAGCCCAGGCAAGCCTCGAACTCAGCAATCCTCCTGTCTCTGCCTCCAGAGTGCTGGGATTACAGGCGTGAGCCACCACGCGTGGCAGCCTTATAATTTTTTAAAAAAATATTAGGCCCATTAAATTAGTGTAACATTTTAAATTTTTTTTTTGCTTTTGAGACAGAGTCTCGCTTTGTAGTTCAGGCTGGCCCTGAGCTCACTATGGTGCCCAGGCAAGCCGCCGCGAACTCAGCAATCCTCCTGTCCCTGCCTCCCGAGTGCTGGGATTACAAGCGTGAGCCACCACACCCGGCATTGTGGTATGCGGTGTTGATTGTTGGTGGGCATGTCTCCACGCCCAGCATTATATGTGGTTACCCGGGATCGAACTCAGGACCTTGCGCTTGCGAGGCAGGTGCCGGAACCACTGAGCTAACCCTCCGGCCCAACATTTTGGTTTGGCTCATAGACTGACCCTAAGGAGAGTTTCCCAAGAAAAGTTCCAGAAGTGGTCTGAGCAATGTTAATGATTATTTTGAGTCTCTTAATGTGTTACAACTAGAGACATGCCACAGATCTGAATGTATTGTGTGTGTACTGATACAACTTTAACTCAAATAATTTATCTTATGATTACTTCCTTTCCTTTTTCTTCCCCTCCCCCATTTCTCTCTCTTCTTTCTTTCCTTTCTCAGCACCAGGAATCAAACTCAGGGCCTTGCAAATAGTAAGTCAAGTATTCAACCCTGAATTACACACCCAACTGATTAATCTTTATATGCAGTTTAAAAACTGAAGTGAATAAAAATTATGGTGAGAAAATATTTTCAACTGTTACAACTAACCTTTGAAGATGTCTTTTTTTGGTGGGATTGTTTTTTTGGGACAAGGCCTTCATATGTAATTCAGGCTGGGCTCGAACTCACAGCAATCCTCCTGTGAGCCTCCCTAGTGCTGGGATTACAGTCATATGCCACCACATTTGGGTTGGCACTGCTTACTTTGATCAGCCCTAAAGCTGGATTGAGCAGAATTTATGATGAAGCATTCAAAACTATGAGTGAATAGGAAGTGTATAGTAATGCATAAAAACCACCAGAAATTAGAAACACAGAACTGTAGCAAGGTCACACCATACAGGAGAGTTTCACGATTATGATGGATGCTGTATGTAACTTTTATGGTAAAATAGAAATTACCTTAAAAAATATATAAAATGGGAAGTTCATTTTGGGTTACTATTAAATATGATGGGAGATAAGAAAGATAATCTTTTCAGTTGAACCAGAATTGTTATTAGCGAAGGAAAAACCATTTGTTTTCAGAAAAACAACTTCACCTTATGAGTATGGAAGTCAGGAGCTGATATAGTGAGAAAGGATAAAGCATCTTGTATGGAAAAGTGAATAGGCTGTATTTTGCTACAGAGAGGTGATTAGATGAGAGGTCCATGAAATGGAGCAAGGCAATGCACTGAGTGGGTCAGAAGGCGATTAGACGACAGGTCCATGAAATGGAGCAAGGCAATGTACTATGTGGTGAATAGACCCATCTGTGCCAACATTATCTCACTAAAACAAACATGCTTTTGTTTAAGAGTAATAGATTGTCAATTGTTCAAGAACAGGTGCATGAAATTGTGACTTGTTTTCAATACAATGTAAATGGTAATTTGAACACAAACTGACCCATTCCATGGCAAGTGTAATTTTGTTTTTCAAATGTCCTTTTAGAATTTACTCAATAGGCAAAGTTCTTCTCCTGGCTCTGAATGAAACACCAGCAGGCGTTTGATTTTTCTAGTCATTGCTTGGTAACCCAAATCCCCCTTTAAAGTGCAAAACACAGGTTAATTTCAGATATTAGTAGCATTGTGAAAGTTGAACCTTCATTTAAAACTACAGGTACTCCCACTTCCTTATTAAGGCCAGTTCTAGGGCATTTGCTGATTGACTCATAAGGAAGGTATAAAGTTGGCCTTTTTCCTCCTAAATTACTGCCTGTTTACCTCTATGCTCTCAATTAACCTGTTCTCTCTCTCTCTCTTTTTTTTTTTTTGTGGTACTGGAGATCAAACTCAGGCCCCTTAGGCTTCCAAGGTAGGTGCAGTCCCACTTGAGCTAAATCCCTGGCCCTTAACCTGTTTTTTTCTTGACTCCTGTTTCTCATCTTCTACTGGAGCAGAGGTTGAAGGAGAGTTCTTACAGACTCTGTAAGTGCTGGGAAGCCCTGTTTATGCTCTGTGTAGACCTGGATGAAGGTGAATATTGAAGGAGATATTTGATGGTTGTTTGGAGATGCTGAAATTCTTTCATGGGTGCTTCCGAGCGTACCTCTGGGGACTTGTCACTTATGGTTTGCTTGGCCTGGTGGATATGCTGCTTTTGGCTCATCACACACTCTTTCTGCAGCACCTGCAGTGCTAGGATACTTTTAGTATTTCTCTGTTGCTTTCCCTTTTCAGTACAATAGGGCAGGGCCTTTGGCAAGCTACACCTGCTTAATCTGAGTTTTGAGAACATTCAGGCCTTTCCAGCATCTACTAACATAGGAATGGGGCAGCTCCATTCTGGCCATCAGGGCAGCCAGTTATATCTTACCCCCTAGGATTTCTGAGTTTAGTCAATGCTAGTCAACTCAGGTCCTCCAATGCAAGAGAGACATTGGTGAGAGCCACTCCCCCTCTCCCCAAGCTCTCTCACTAGGCCTGAGGTGAGAGAGACAGACACTGGGGGAGAGAGTGGTATTGAAAGAACCTCCCCAAGTACTTTCTAAGAGTCCTCACAAATCCTCTTCACATCCAGTCTACTTTCTGCAAGTACAGGAAAATTCCCCTTGCCAGTTCTCGAGCCCTCATATCCTGTGCTTCCTGGAGTGGTCTGTGTCACAGTTCAACTTGATGCTTGACAGTTTGCATCTTGAACGGCAGCTAAATTTCTAATACAAAAGCCATCTAAGCAAATTAATTTATTTGGCCTGGAAAAGAGGGAATTGGTAAGATGTAGACCCAATCCCTTAGCAGCTAGCTGCAACAAATCATGATTATGATTTTGTCTTTCATAGTTATGTGAAGCTGAGGCCATCAGTGCAGAAAAAACTGTTAAACAAAAGCCACCTTTTGCTGTGGTGAGATCTGAAATTTGTCATAAAGGCGTACTAATGATTGTTTTTACTGTGACACTTTGAAAGATGAAAAACCATGAGATGAAAAATATTCTTAATTACACAAT